>WBNM01020599.1:0-28633 GCA_013399055.1 Ramphastos sulfuratus
GTAGACCTTAAGTCTAATGGAGCTATCTAGAAAGGATCAGCAATCTCTCAGCCTCACTGCAGCTGTTGGGTAGGTCAAGGTCAGACAACCATCCTGGCTCTCCAGCACTATCAGTTAGGCCTTTTGGCTCTGTCTTGCATCTTTGGTTATCTCCTACTGCACACAGCAGCCCAGAGGGTTTTCCCTGAGCTCTGCCTGATGCAGGCATTCAGTACTGATGTGCTGTACCTGCTGCTGTGTATCCATGAACACTGAAAGGAGATCTTTCAGAGAGGTCACCATGCTGGCAGGCTTGTTCCAGATGGATGGCAGCTGTTCCAGAGGGAGCACCAGGAGGAGCTTTCTGCAGCACCATCAGGATTCTTATTAAGGACTGGGAACTGCTCTTCTCTAACATGTATTACAAACACTCACTAGGAGATAGCTCTTAGCTGGCTTTTTACCTTGCTGGGCAGTGACATCTGTGCCATCCAAAGGGTTCACAATGCCTGGGTAGTCCCTTCCAAAGGAGAGGTGTTTGATGTAGTGTGTCATATTGATCTGAAATGGAAATGCCAACGGCTCAAACCACTGCCCAGCCCCAAGGGCAGCAGCCTACCCCTCAGCACCTCTGCCTCTTCCTGTGTGGAGCTCTGAAACACAGACAGCTCTTTCCTCTGTGTCCCAAACTCTTAAGTGCTTGCTCTTCCTTTTCCATTTGTGTGAGATTACAAAAAATGGGAATTTCTCCTCTTCCTGCTGGAAGAGGATCCCAGTCCCCATCTACATCTCCCACCTACAGAACAGGATCCGTTCCCCTCTCTGCTGCAGAGCACCAAGCTGTCAGCTGCCTCTCTATGGGTATGGCTATCAACTGCTTTCCTCCCAGCATAAGGTAAATCCCAGCAGAAACATAAGCAGCTGTGGAATGTTCCCTTAGAAAACTGGGAAGCATGGATTAAGGAGCAAGGTAGTCTCAGGAAGAGATGAGTAGGCTTGCAAGCAACAGGCAGATGTCCCAGAGCCCTCTGTGAAAAGCAGGCCCCAAGTTCTGCTTGGATTCACAGAGTCAAATGCACCTGGGATCAGTGCATTGGAATCTCAGTGTGGCAAAGGGAAGGAAATCCAGAAGGAAAACAGCCCAGGGGAACTGGAAGAGCCTTGGGAACACTTACATTATCCAGGCCGAAGCTCTGCAGATCATGAACTGTAACAGAAAAACAGGTTAAGGATCCAGTCCAGACTGTGCTAATGAGCTAAGCTAATTAACGGATTCTGTCCTCTGTGCTGGACTCTTTCAAGCAGTTCCCTGAGGTCCTTCTTCAGCTGAGGGGCCCAGAAGTGGACACAAGATTCCAGCTGTGGCCTCAGCAGAGCAGAGCAGAGGGGCAGGAGAATCTCTCTGACCTACTCACCACAGCCCTTCTCATGCACCCCAGGATGGCTTTGGTCACTGGAGCTAAGAGAGTGGTTCTGCACTGCCAAGAGCTCAGAGCTGCATGCCTGCAGGTACTGTTGTTGCTCTCTCTAACAAGTGTGCAGATGTATCAGTGCCACTAGCACAGTGGTTTGTGTGCCTGTGCTGGCAATCAGAACAAAGAACTCAATTTGACCTTAAAAGAGGAGGTTAAAAAGGAAACAGATGTGAAGGGGTGGGAAGGGAAAAGAAAGAAGGGAGATGTGGCCTTGGGATTCTGCTGGGCTGCTTTCTCCATGGTTACCTGCACCAGTCTTTTATGTTGCAGAACGATTTGCACTTCAGTCAAGGGCTGAGCGGCTTAGCTGCCAGAGAAGTGTCAGGTCCCACTGCCTTCTGTACAGAACCCAACACAGCAACCTTCAGTTAACAACAAAGTCCCACAGAGATCCTGGCTCTGGTGGCTCTGCATTGGAACTGGAGCTAATGCCAAAAGAATAAACCAGTCTTTGTCCCCCCATCTTCTGCTGATGGCTCATTCTTCCTGTCCCAGCCCCTGACAAGGCAGTATGACTACACCTGAGGCTACTCTTCCACCACCAGCAGCCCCAAAACTCAGTTCCACTGCACAGGGAATGACAGGAATGAGAAGGCTTCGAGGAGACCTCATAGTAGCCTTCCAGTATCTGAAGGGGGCTCCAGGAAGGCTGGGGAGGGACTATTGACAAGGGCTTGTAATGACAGGACAAGGGGAATGGGTTTGAAGTGTCAGAGGGGAGATTGAAAGTGGATGTTGGGAGGAAGTTGTTTGCAGTGAGGGTGGTGAGACACTGGCACAGGTTGCCCAGGGAGGTTGTGGAGCACAGAATCACCCAATGTGATCTTTGATCTTTGATCATGTTGGGTGATTCTGTGCTCCACAACCTCCCTGGGGGTGTTCAAGGCCAGGCTGGATGAGTCCTGTACTAGTGGGAGGTGCCCCTGCCTATGGCAGGGAGTTGGAACTAGATGATCCTTGAGGTCCCTTCCAACCTTCCCATTCCATGATGCTCCTCCTAGCAGCTGTGCTCCCAGAGCCCTGTGCAGGGTTACTGCATTCATCAGCTCTATGCTTGCACAGTCACAGTCATTAGCATGGCACCAGAAGTCCCCAGCAGGGCTGACAAACCTTGTGGGAACAGTGCAGGGCCAGAGGGGGCACTTGAGGAAAATTAGTCCTTAAGCAACCTGCCACACTGGGTTTACTGTACCACAGAGGAACACAGCCCCAGAGAAGTGTTTGGGTTGGAAAAGCTCTTTAAGGTCATTGAGCCCAAGCAGCAACCTCACACCACCACAGCCGCTAAACCATGTCCCAGAGTGCCCTGTCCACACAGTGCTTGAACATCTCCAGGGATGCTGACTGCCCTGGGCAGCCTGTGCCAATGCCTGAGAACCCTTTCAGCACAGAAATATTTCCCATTGTCCAGCCTGAACCTCCCCTGGCACAGGGGACACCAAGGAGCAGAGGCTGCCCCCTCCTCACTGCAACCTCCCTGCAGGGAGCTGCAGAGAGCAATGAGGTCTCCCCTCAGCCTCCTCTCCTCCAGCCTGCACACCCCCAGCTCCTTCAGCTGCTCCTCACAGCCCAGCTGCTCCAGGCCCTTCTCCAGCCTCACGTTTCTAAAACTCCTCTCCAATAAATGATTTGCAACTCCGCAAAAAAGCAGAACCTGTAGGTCCAGTGTCTATCCCATCCTTCCTCCAGACCTCAGATTGATTTCTCTCTGAGGACTGTGCTAGGCACATGTGTGTGTACTCAGCCTATGTGTATGTATGCAGCCTACTGCAGAGAAATTACAGAATCACAGAATGGTTTGGGTTGGAAAAGCCCTCCAAGGTCATCCAGTCCAACCACCAACCCAACACCACCAAGGCCACTCAAGCATGTCCCAAAGTGCCCTGTCCACACATTTCCTGAACAACCCCAACTCTCCCAGCCTGTCCCCATCAAACCTACTTCCACCTTTCAAGAGGAGGTGCTAAAAGACCCCCAAGTTAGCCCAAATCACACAAATTAACCCTTCAAGCAGCAGGTTTGTTGTTTTCTCTACCAGGTGCAGCTCTTGGGCCAGCTCAGATGATGTCCTACCTTAATCCAAGTTAGTGGGCATTTTCTCTGCCCACTAGCAAGCTCCTGCCCTTTAATCTTGAGGTGCATGGGAAGGCATGGAGAGTGCTCTCCTCTGGGCAGCAGGAGCTAGAACATTCCCATCCCTGGGAGCACTGCATGAAGCAGTAGGAGTTTGGTTGTGACACCTGTGTACAATGGTCCCAGCCTCTCAGCCAGAGCCTCCAAGGTGGCACATGGAGTGCAAGGGCATGGGCTGCCACCTGAAGGCAGAGGACTCTCTAGGTGTGCCTTGTGTCTCACCATGGGTTCTCTGGAGACACTCAAAACCCACTCTGGACCTTTGTGACCACCTGCTCTAGGTGACCCTGCTCTGACAAGGGGGTTGGACTGGATGACCTTTCCAGGTTCCCCAACCCCTGACATTGTGATTCTGTGACCTACTCTAGACCCTGCCCTGGCAGGGAGGTTGGACTGAATGATCTTTCTAGGTCCTTTCCAGCCCCTGACATCCTGTGATTCTGCGACCTACTCCAGGTGACCTTGCTCTGGCAGGGAGGTTGGACTGGATAATCTTTCTAGGTCCCTTCCAAACATTTCTGTGATTCATGTAGACTCCTCCATCCTGCTGGTCTCAAAAAGCTCTTCACCAAGAGGCATGCAGTGCCCAGATTTTCTGCAGGCAAGCTGCATTACCTTGGGAAGAGAACCTTCCACCTTCAACCTGTGCTCCAGCAAGGTTCCTTCCACTCAAGTTTGCTTACCATAAAACCAGGCTACTCACTGTGCTTAACCAGAATGAGGAAATGGAAGACCTTAAGTGACCTTCAGTTAGGACCAGAGGCTGCTGTTTCTGAAGGAACAAAGACATTCCTTCCCTTCTGTCACTGCAGCCAAGTGCCCAGATAGGTAAAAGCAAGAGCTGGGTAAAACAACTTCCATTTGCCTGCTGGCTTTATGCAGCCTTACTTTCTTCACTGGTTTAGTAACACAGTTTTAAAAACTTCTGTCTGAGACTTCTCCCCATCTTGCATTTCTGACCTGAACAACCACAAAGCCTCCTTAAGGCTCTGAAATTCAGTCCTTTACCTGTGAAAGAGGGTTGACAGCTTTTGCAGCCACCCAGGACTGTCAATAAACACATTAAGGCTGCAAGAAACCCAAGAGACAGCTACCCAAGGACACCAAATTTCAAACTTCAAACAATTTCACATCCAAGATGTGAATTCTCCTACCTTACAGGAGCACAGCCGCAGGAAGACAATGAGAGGCATCAGGATGCACTGTGAAAGACTGAGACAGGGAGCAAGCAACACAGAGGATGTTGCAGCAAGGGGAGAGAGTGAGGAAAGCCAAGAGCCTGAGCTTTTTAACCTGTAATCACCATGAACACCCTTCAAAAGCATCCAGTGGCTCACAAGGCCTCAGAACAGCTCCTGCTGAGTGTTCTGAGATGAGCAGGCCTGGGGCAGGAATTCCCAGGAGAAATTCTCTAGCCCTTTGCACAAACATCATTAAATTCTCATGTAATTGCCTCATCTGACTTCAAAAGGCCAAAGCCTCTCCTCCTCAATCACATTATCTGCACAGAGAAGCTAATTATCTGCCAACAATCATCTCCAGCACCAGATATGAAAAATCACTTCAGACAAGGATTCTCAGCCTCTTCCAGGTGGTGACCTCATTTACCACAGAAGAGTGACCTGGGATGGATCTCCTTTTAGCTTGCTCAAATCCCAGCCTGGGCCAACAGTTCCTCCCAAAGAAGATTTATGGGTACAGAAATGACATCAGCTCTTTGGCAAATAAAGGAGAGGGGGGAAAAAGCATAGAGCAACACTTACTCTCAACAGCACGCACTGCAAAAATGAGCAGAGGAGGAGAGAAGAGAGACAATATTCAGATCCTTGCAGAGGTTATTGTTCAGATAGAGCAACATTTAAAACCAAAATGGGGAGGAGCAAGAGCTTCTTGTGGCTGTGCTTTCCACACCATAAAAACATGACTCCCTGGCTAGCCAGAGGACTGATTTCTGGAGATGCAGTCACTGAAAGTGTAACAGAGAAAGAAAAATGCAGGAATTAAGGGCTAGAAGCAAAACCAGAGTGGCACATCCATGTGTGGAGTGCACCCTCAGTGAGTCTGCAGATGGCACTGAGTTGGGTGGCTGTGTCCAACCGCTAGAGGGTAGGGAGGCTCTGCAGTGGGTCCTTGGGAGGTGACAGCCATGGGCCAAGGTTGATTGTGTGAAGCTCAGCAAGGCACAGGAACTGTCCCTGACATCTTGGGGAGCAGGGCAGAGCAGGCTGCAACCATTGCCTTCTTTGCAGCAGAGGAACAAGGGCCATGAGCTACAGCTGGTGGGAGCAAGCAAACTGGAGTAGTGTCCAGCTCCAGGCTCCTCAGTGCAAGACAGACATAGACCTGATGGAGCTGGGTCCAGAGAGGACACAAAGATGATCAGAGGGCTGAAGCACAACTCCTGTGAAGACAAGCAGAGAGAGTTGGGATTGTTCAGCCTGGAGAAGAGAAGGCTCCAAGGAGACCTTGTTGCAGTCCTGCAGTACTTGCAGGAGGCTTATAAGAAAGACAGGGACAGACTTCTCAAGCAGGGCCTGTAGCAACAGGGCAAGAGGTAATGAGTTTGAACTAAGAGAGGGTGATTTAGACTAGAAAAAAAGATGGTTTTTTACAGTGATGGTGCTGAAGCACTGGCTTAGTTTGCCCAGAGAGGTGGTAGATGCTACCTGATCTAGCTGAAGATGTCTCTGCTCATTGCAAGATGACCTCTGAGGATCCCTTCCAAGCCAAACTATTCTGTGAGTCTACAATTATGATTTTGACCACTGTGTATTTATCTCTCTCTATACATGCATATACATGAGGAAGTCATTTGCAAGCTACCTAAAAGTTCTGAATTGCTTTAAAATTCTCCTGAGGTATTCCCTAAAATATCCTTTCCAGAGATACTGATACTCAAGTGTTGAACATCTTATCTGGGGTTGTTTTACAGCAAAGCAGCAAAGGTTTGTAGAACAAGGGAGACTGAGATTCTGCCCAGAAACATTCCCCTCCAAGCTCTTCCAAATCCAACTGGGAGCACCTCCAGAAAACACTTCTTTATTTGTTCATGATCACAGAATCACACTGATTGAAAAAGACCTCCCAGATCATCAAAGTCCAACCATTATCTAACTCCACCAGGGCCACTGCCACACCATATTCCTGAGCACCACATCGAGACAGCTTTTAAATCTCTCCATTCAACCTCTGCCCTGGGCAGCCTGTGGCAGGGCACACCCAAGTCCCTGCCCCACCAGAGGTTTGAATGAGGCACGAAACTGTTCTGCTCCCCCCCGACCTCTGGCTCCAGGGGTTTGGAATGTGAAAGAAGTAGGTGCCAAGTACCTTACTCCAGCCCCGCGGGCTTGAACGGGGGAGAGCAAATCGCCCCAGAATAGATATATGGCAACTGGATGCATTGTCTGGTCGGACCGCCAGCGGGGGAGACCGCCAGCGGGGGGGGGTCGGACTTTGACTCAGTCCTTGAGTCGGACCTTGAGGGGCATCTGGAAGCAGGGTGAGGCGAAAGCACAGTCCCCGCTTTGGGACCGCCGCATCCTGCCTGCCTGCTGCGGGGACCTGCCTCTGCTGTAACCCGACGCCGTCGGTGGGTACACTGTCGAGTAGCCTGAGCTTTGCCCACGATCTGCCCCACGATCTTTGCCCGTGGCAGCAGTGTCTGCGGTCAGTTTGGTCTCTGGCAGGTTTACTCGCATTGAATCCTGTGCCGCGCTGATCTGCCGCTGGATTACACTCCGCACTTCAAGGCACTGCCGCAAAGACTGCCCAAAAGGAGCCAAGGGACCAGCTCCAAATTCCCACTCCACCGCCGTGAGCAGCGCAGACGCTCCCTAGGGTTCCAGGCTGCCTTTCATTTGTAAGTGTGGCAAAGCTGTTTTTATAGCAAACCTTTCCCAACTTTCTGATTTCCCTGAATTACTAAATTCCCTATGAGCAGCCTTGTGAAGATTTTCCTGACTGAATTTTTTAACCCAATCTAATTAATTTGTATAGAGTTGGGGGCGGGGCTTTATGGAAATAAAATAACTGCAGATTTGATAATTCCTGCCTCCTTAATTCCCACAACCAATTCACAGCCTCTTCCAGTCTATGACAACTTTTGAACATCAGGAAAAACTTCTTTACCAATCTAAACCTCCCCTGACATAACTTGATGCCATCTCTTCTTCTCCCTGTTGTCACTTGTGAGAAGAGACTCAACATCCACCTCTCTACAACCTCTCCTCAGCAAATTACAGAGAGTTATAGGATCTAAACCTCTGCAACAAGACTGAGCTGATGGCTCTAAATCTCCTGGTGGACAACAATTTCTTCATGGGATAACTTGCCCTTGTGGCCAAAAAGACCAGTAGGATCCTGAGGTGCCTTAAAGAGTGTGGCCAGCAGATGCAGGGAGGTTATCCTCTTCCTCTACTCTGCCCCAGTGAGGCCTCACCTGTAATGCTGCATCCAACTCTGGGCTCTTGAGTTCAGGAGGGACAGGGATCTGCTGGAGAGAGCCCAAGGGAGGGCTGCAAGGATGCTGCAGGGACTGCAGCACTGCCTGAGGAGGTGAGGCTGAGAGCCCTGGGGCTGCTTAGTCTGCAGAGGAGAAGGCTGAGAGGGGATCTGAGCAATGTCTGTCACTAGCTGAGGGCTGGGGGGCAGCAAGGGAGGGACAGGGACAGGCTCTGCTCACCTGTGCCCTGGCATGGGACAAGGGCAAGGGATGGGAACTGCAGCACAGGAAGTTGCAGCTCAAGATGAGGAAGAACTTCTTGGCTGGGAGGGTCCCAGAGCCCTGGCACAGGCTGCCCAGAGAGGTTGTGGAGTCTCCTCTGGAGCCTTTCCAGCCCTGTCTGGATGTGTTCCTGTGCCACCTGTGCTGGATTCTCTGCTCCTGCTCTGGCAGGGGTTGGACTGGAAGCTCTCCAGAGGCCGTTTCCAACTCCTAACATTCTGTGATCACAAAACTAATCTGATGGTTTTAAGCCTCTATAACAAGACTAATCTGATGGTTCTGCACCTCTGTAACAAGATTTCAACAACAGCCCCCATTGCAGCACTGCTGTTGCTGTGATGGGTAGCAATGCAAAGACACTCAAAGAAGAGCATCAGACACACTTGGAAGCTAAAGGGAACCAATAAGCAGGAAGCCAAAATACTTTACCATGCACATGAGACTGCTGGAAACTTTTTCCTGGTGCAAAGTGGAAATTTCCAGCTACCTGCAGGAAACAGCAATCTTGTGTTAAAAGGGTGGAATGTACAGAAAGCCTTTGTCACATTTTTGTTTCAACAAGAGGCACACCAAGTAACTAATGTTCAGAGGTGACAGTGTCAGCAGATGGTGTTCTAAAAGAGGGATGAATTTCCTCTCTTCCTCACAGGCAGTCCTGTGGAAAGCCACACTTCCATACTCAAGCTGATAAGAACTGCTCTATGCAGGTTATTGCAGTGGACATAAAAATGGGTAGAAGGAGGAATTAAATCTATGGGGAAGGAACTGATTGATGTTGCAGGAAATAAAAGGGAGCAGAGGAAAGGATGGAGAAAGTAAGTGACAGGGAAAGTGAGCAGGTTAAGAGAAAATCCTTAATGCCATAAGTGACAGTGATCATGTGTATGCAGCCATGGACAGGAGCTGCATGTCAAAATAAGGCTCTAAGCCTTAAACCACCACCAAAAAAACCCCAAATACCTCCAGAAGACAAAGGCTGTCAACATTTCATCCTGGAATCTGCAAGGGATCTGGGTACTGGATGTTAATCCTCCCTGAGCCTCAGCAGCACTCAAGCACACTCTTGACTCATCCACACATCTGAATGTCCCAAGTGCTTCCCTGTTCCTTATGCAGACAAGATGTGCAAAGTTCCAAATGTACAACAATGGTCCCCTGGAATTTCCCCAGTGACAGCAGCCCTTGGACCCTTGCTTTTGAGGGCTGCAGTGTTTCCCTTTGACTCTTCCCTGCTCCTGGTACTTTTTGATAGAGGCTGCTGCAGCAGTGCAGTACCCACCATGATGTTCAAATCACAGTGTGTGGCTTCAGCAGCAAAAGGTTTACTTTCCAGAAATATGGAAGGTGGTCTTGAGTAAGAGTAAACAAAGATGTCAAACACCCATAATGGAAATCAGACAAACAAACAAATCAGCCTGGGCCTGACATCTAGAAAGCACCTGGGTACATAATCTGCACCTCCAAATCACTGAATCATACCATAGGATGGCTTAGGTTGGAAGATCAGAGCTCATGTACTCCAACCTCCCTGCCATGGGCAGGGTCACCTCTCAACCAGACTTGGTTGCCCAAGACCTCATCCAGCCTGGCCTTAAACACCTTCAGGGAGGAGACAGCCACAGCCTCCCTGGGCAACCTGTGCCAGAGTTTCACCACTGAAGAACTTCCTCAGCTCCAGTCTAACCCTGATCTCTCTCTGCTTCAAACCATTCCCCCTTGTCCTGTCTCCAGACACCCTTATGGAAAGTCCCTCTGCAGTCTTCCTGTAGGATCCCTTCAGGTACTGGAAGGTAGCTCTAAGGGCCCTCTGGAGTCTTCTCCAGGCTGAACACCCCCAGCTCCCTCAGGCTGTCCTCACAGCAGAGGTCCTCCAGCCCTTCAATTATTCTTGTGACTTCCTCTGGACTCACTCCAACAATTCCATGTCCCTCTTATGCAAGCAACACCAGAACTGGACACAGTATTCAAAGTGGGGTCTCATGAAAACAGATCAAAGGGGCAGAATCCCCTCTCCTGCCCTGCTGGCCACACTCCTCTGGATGCAGTCCAGGATACCACTGCTCTGGGTTTGGCAGTCTGCCACATGCCAGGGTAATGAAGAGTTCTCAGGTGTATCTTGTACTTCTGCTTCAGGGCTGAACCCTGCAGAGCTGGGTTATCAGCTGGGCTTGGTGATTCCAAGGGTCTTACCCAAGCTGAATGTTTCTGTGACTAACATCTGCTGTGCTGTTCAACATCTGCATCAACGATGTAGGCAGGGCATGTGCAGATGGCACAAGGCTGAGGGGGTTCAGGTCACACACCTGAGAGCAGGATCCATCCAAAGCAACCTGGACAGGCTAGAGAAATGACCCCNACCACCAAAAAAACCCCAAATACCTCCAGAAGACAAAGGCTGTCAACATTTCATCCTGGAATCTGCAAGGGATCTGGGTACTGGATGTTAATCCTCCCTGAGCCTCAGCAGCACTCAAGCACACTCTTGACTCATCCACACATCTGAATGTCCCAAGTGCTTCCCTGTTCCTTATGCAGACAAGATGTGCAAAGTTCCAAATGTACAACAATGGTCCCCTGGAATTTCCCCAGTGACAGCAGCCCTTGGACCCTTGCTTTTGAGGGCTGCAGTGTTTCCCTTTGACTCTTCCCTGCTCCTGGTACTTTTTGATAGAGGCTGCTGCAGCAGTGCAGTACCCACCATGATGTTCAAATCACAGTGTGTGGCTTCAGCAGCAAAAGGTTTACTTTCCAGAAATATGGAAGGTGGTCTTGAGTAAGAGTAAACAAAGATGTCAAACACCCATAATGGAAATCAGACAAACAAACAAATCAGCCTGGGCCTGACATCTAGAAAGCACCTGGGTACATAATCTGCACCTCCAAATCACTGAATCATACCATAGGATGGCTTAGGTTGGAAGATCAGAGCTCATGTACTCCAACCTCCCTGCCATGGGCAGGGTCACCTCTCAACCAGACTTGGTTGCCCAAGACCTCATCCAGCCTGGCCTTAAACACCTTCAGGGAGGAGACAGCCACAGCCTCCCTGGGCAACCTGTGCCAGAGTTTCACCACTGAAGAACTTCCTCAGCTCCAGTCTAACCCTGATCTCTCTCTGCTTCAAACCATTCCCCCTTGTCCTGTCTCCAGACACCCTTATGGAAAGTCCCTCTGCAGTCTTCCTGTAGGATCCCTTCAGGTACTGGAAGGTAGCTCTAAGGGCCCTCTGGAGTCTTCTCCAGGCTGAACACCCCCAGCTCCCTCAGGCTGTCCTCACAGCAGAGGTCCTCCAGCCCTTCAATTATTCTTGTGACTTCCTCTGGACTCACTCCAACAATTCCATGTCCCTCTTATGCAAGCAACACCAGAACTGGACACAGTATTCAAAGTGGGGTCTCATGAAAACAGATCAAAGGGGCAGAATCCCCTCTCCTGCCCTGCTGGCCACACTCCTCTGGATGCAGTCCAGGATACCACTGCTCTGGGTTTGGCAGTCTGCCACATGCCAGGGTAATGAAGAGTTCTCAGGTGTATCTTGTACTTCTGCTTCAGGGCTGAACCCTGCAGAGCTGGGTTATCAGCTGGGCTTGGTGATTCCAAGGGTCTTACCCAAGCTGAATGTTTCTGTGACTAACATCTGCTGTGCTGTTCAACATCTGCATCAACGATGTAGGCAGGGCATGTGCAGATGGCACAAGGCTGAGGGGGTTCAGGTCACACACCTGAGAGCAGGATCCATCCAAAGCAACCTGGACAGGCTAGAGAAATGACCCCAGGTGAACCCCATGGGGTTCAACAAGGCCAAGGCAAGGTCCTGCACCTGGATTGGTATCAATCCAGGCTGGGGATGAAGGGCAGAGAGCAGCCCTATGGGTGCTGCAGAGCGAAAAGCTGGAGATGAGCTGGCACTGAGCACTGCCAACCCAGCCCCAGGCTGTCCTGGGCTGATCCCCAGCAGTGTGGGCAGCAGGGGCAGGGAGAGGGCTCAGCTCTTCTGCTCACTTCTGCTAAGACTCCCTCTGCAGTGCTGGGGCCAGCTCTGGAGTCCTCAGCACAAGGGACTTGTTGGAGTAGGGCCACAGGAGGCCACAGCAATGCTGGCAGGGCTGGAAGCCTTCTGCTGTGAGGCCAGGCTGAGAGAGTTGGGCTTGGGCAACCCAGAGAAGAGAAAGCTTCAGGGAGACCTTCTGGTGGCCTCTCTGGATTAAAGAGGGCTTAGAAGAAAGGTGGGGACAGATATTTTAGCAGGGCCTGTTGTGACAGGAGACAAGGGGTTATGATTTAAAGTCTATTCTAAATCTCCTTTTTTCAGTTTAAGGATGAAATTTTTTATGCTGCAGGTGGTGAGACTCTGGCCCAGGTTGCCCAGAGATGTAGTAGATGTGCCAACCCTGGAACCATCCCAGGTGTGGGTTTTTTTGGGGCTCTGAGCAACCTTCCTTAGTTGCAGATGTCCCTGCTGACTGCAGGGGTTTGGACTAGATGACCTTGACAGGTCACTTCCCAACCCAGTCCATGATCACTTGCCACCTCCACCTTGAGTAGGTTTTTTAAAGAAGGCAACACTTCACTCTCCCCAGCATCCCTGCTGGCAAGCTGTTGGTTAGGGTCATGTCTGGCATCCACTGGTGCTCTCTGTTGGAAGACCACAAGGACAGGTGGGACAACCTAACCTCAAAGAAGCTGCTTCTCCTTCCAGAAACCTTGGCAAAAAGACCCCCTAGCTAGACAGCAGGAAAAGCTGCACACAATCAAAGAGAGGATTAAGCCCCTTCCCACCTGCTTTCCTACTGAATCCCTGCACAGGCTCAGCTACTTTGCTGAGCCCAGGGGTTATTAGACTGCAGTGCAGTTGTAAAGGGTTAACCCTCTTGGGTGGGGGGAGTGGTCAGAACTTGACCCAGGTGTAGTGTTTAGCCCACTCCCACTTCCTGCCTGGACCCCCTAAATAAACAAATGAACTTCCTGTTGCTCTCTCTCTCCTGGTGGCCTGTGTGCCTGACACCATCCTCATTCCTGTTCTCCTGTCTCACCACGTGGCCAGTCTCTGTCACACAGTGGACATCTCTTCCATCTACTGCCATCCATCTGGTTGTATATATATTTTGTATCTTGTTTTCCCTTCCCTATACCTTTTTGTAACTCCCCTACCTTTTATTTATTGCTAAAAGTTTTTTTCTTTTAACTTCCAAACTGTAGCCAGACTGTTCTTTGGGTGGTTTTATCCCTTCTGTCTCCTCCTTTCTTTTCTTGCTTTCCAAAAGGGGTGGGAGAGGGGAAGGCATCCTACTATTATTGTATTGGTTTTTTGTTAGATATTAACTGGCAGAGGGGAGATGTAGACGATGTCAGGAGGAAGTTCTTTGCGGTGAGGGTGGTGAGACACTGGCACAGGTTGCCCAGGGAGGTTGTGGAGCACAGAATCACCCAATGTGATCAAAGATCAAAGATCACATTGGGTGATTCTGTGCTCCACAACCTCCCTGGAGGTGTTCAAAGCCAGGTTGGATGAGGCCTTGAGTGGCCTGTACTAGTGGGAGGTGTCCCTGCCTATGGCAGGGGGTCGGAACTGGCTGATCCTTGAGGTCCCTTCCAACCTTCCCATTCTATGATTCTATGATCCTGTATGACTTTGGTAAGCCACAGCAACCTAAGGGGCACCTGGCAGTGGTTACAAACGGCACCTTTTCACCCCAGGCTCCCACTCAAAGCCCCAGACAGCCCAATACGTGATGCATCAGGCCCCAGGCTGCACTGCCTTGTTTCTGCTGCTATCATGGCAGCAACTGTCCCTCTTGACCACAAGCCCAAGGCCCTGTCATCCTCTACCAAAATGTAGTCCATCTAAGCATGCTTCAGGAGATGGTACCCATGAGAAAAAAGTCTTCTGCATTCAAAAGTAAGAAAGGAAACACAGAGAAAGGCAGGGGAGAGCCAGGGCTGCAGAAAGACACAGATTGTCCATCTTCATTTATATAAAGAGCAGCCTGCAGCATTCATAGAATCATGGAAGGGAAAAGATCTCTAAGATCATTGAGTCCAAATTTTAACTCTTCTGTGCCCTGCTATTCATAGAACTCTAGAATGGGTTGGGTTGGAAGGGACCTATGATTCTATATTTTGACTCCCCTGGGAAGCTAAACTCAAACCAATACAGCAGTGAAACACCACAGCTGGGAAAGGAGAGGAACGCCCCAGCTGCCTCTTAGGTCATCACCATCACACAAAAGGTTTGCAGCAGAACTCAGCTCTCACCTTGTTGACCTCTAGGAAACCATACACTTGGCAGCCCTCATTCTTCTGCTCTTGCATCTTCTGGCTAAACCCTTCCCTCTTGCACTGCTCTATGCTATCTGGGTTCTTGAAGGCCCAGCCTCGCCGCCTGTATGCTTCTCTGACATCATCACAAGTGTTACAACACCTGCAAAAGCACAAGCACCATCTTACCACAGTTAGCACCACAAAGAGATGCTCCAGCTCAGCATCTGAACCCTTGCTGCATTTTACTTCCACAAAGCAATAAAGCACGTCTCAGGGATTGCACCTTGAGAGGTGGCCTAATACTCCCAAAGGAGTCTGAGCTTCTTGAGATAGCATTTGAGACCCTGGCATGGGGCTGCAAGGTGTGTGAATGGATCTCAAGAGGGCTTTGGCTGCCTCTAGACAGCCAAGGTGCTCCTTGACAAAAAAAATCTGCTACAAAAATGACATCAGTGTCCCAGAGCTCTGAACAGCTTGGAACTCCCATGTGCGAACAAAGCATCTGCCTGGTTCTGTTCCTCTTTTCCTCTGTTTTTCAATCTTGGAGGGAGAGTTAATGTCATATTTTCTTCATCACTTGTCTACTTCTGGATAACATCTTGGACACTGGGGGAAAAAAAACCCCAAAACCGTTTGTTTCTTGGTTCCAACTTTTGCTGGACCAAATTAAAAGTTGAAGGCTGCAATCATGAATCCCTCAAGATGGAAACAGCTCTGGGGAAGGATGCAACTTGACAACTGGGACAAACCAAGTTACTCCAGAGCCAATAATAGTTAAGAATAGCCCAGAATGCTGAGGACTATCACAGATCCATTCTTGCAGGGACTTGCAGGTAGGACTGAGCAACACCAAATGACAGTTGTGTGGGTGGTTAAGTGTTGGGTCTTTGCTCCACTACAGATGCAAAGCCTGCAGCAGAAAGAAGGCTTTCTGGCAAAACCATAACCAGATTTCATTCCAAGACAGTTCACATAATGGTGAAGTAATTACACAGCTCTCCTGTGGACACCAAGCAAGCCCAGAAAATATTCCCTTTGCTAAGGTACAATCTTTGTGCAAAGGTAGTGCAGGCTGCAGGGCCTTGATGCAGGCCTGTATCCATACTCTGCACCTTCTTCACCACCACGGCAGCTGCCAAAGGTATACCAAACCCACAACATTTCTCTCATCATCTTCTGAACACGTCCCCAGGAGGATTTCAGACCTTCATAAATAACTTGGAAAGAAACATGCATGCAACATAGGTGTATTAAATCAAGTGTTAAGAAGGTGTGAAGAGAGTGCAAAGGTTACCGAATATCCTCTGACTCTGCCCCGTAACAGCTCTCGCAGCGCTCAGCATCCAAAGAACTTGGATCAAACACTTTTTCTTCTTCTTTGCCCAGCTCTAAAACAAAAGAGGATTCAAAGCAATGAGGCAACATCTAGAAACACATCTTGTACTCCTGTTCTACACACAAGAACTGTTCTACACACTAAGAAGATTCTGTGGGGGAAGCTGTGCACCTTGCTCCCAAAGCCCAACTGAAAGGGTAACACAGAGCCTGCTGAAGTGTGAGGACCAAGAATCAGAGTAGTCTATGTCCTCTCAAGAACACCCTGCATGGAAAGGATTGGCCATCTGTAAGCACTGCTGGATGCTGACCAGATGTTAAAGGCTTTTTTAAAAAGTCTGAAGTAGACCCAATCAGGAAACTGCAATCGACTAACACAGGACCTGCTACATCCACATGCATATGGTGGAAGCCCCATCCCTGGAGACATTCAAGATCATACTCAGTGTGGCCCTGGGCAGCCTGATCTAGTCAGAGGTGTCCTTGCTGACTGCAGGGGGGTTGGACAAGATGAGCTGAGGGTCCTCTCCAATGCAATCCGTGGATCTGTGACCAAGTGCCTACCTGTGTTAGGACAGGATTATGCATTACTGCTGACTGTGGCTGGCTGCTATTTGAAGTCCTGTTTGCAGAGCAGGCCCTGTATCAGTCAGTTGCAGTTTACTGATCTGAGTCTATTCCAGACTGTTTTAAAAGAGCCCTTAGACAAGCACCATCTGGTCGGCACTTCAGCAAGGCTTACAGGTGACCAGAGGCCCTTCCATGGAGGGTGTTCCTGAGAGGACATGAGCTACCCTGCTGCTCAGTCTCCACACCTCAGCAGGCTCTGCACATCCTTTCAGGTGAGTTTTGGGTGAAAGGTGCACAGCTTTGAAACAAGGTCAGAGTGGGAGGCTCTCAAGTGGGAAACTGACAGCCAGGCCTCCAGGCTAGCAAGCTAAGGCACACACATTAACTGCTGTTCTCTAGAAACTGCCAAGGAACTTCTGCCAACTTCATAACAATTCTGCCAATGCCTTTGCCATGTGAGCACTGAATGTGCAGCCACAGTACAGTTGGAGCATGAACTCATGGAGATGTGATACATGAAACTGTAAAACTGCCTGTGTTCAAAGGAAGGAAATGCTAATAGCCATCAACAGAGAATGCAACCATTTATTGTCATTCAATGAAAAGGAGTGGGACAACATGCAAGCACAGAATGCAGCCTAGCACAGAAATCATTAAGCTATAAACTCCAAAGTAACTATGATTAGGAAAACTTTTCAGACAACTTCCCAACACCTGAGTGCTAAATTTAAGGTCAATACTGGTACAGCTGCCACTTGAACAACTGACTCAGTGTCACTCTCACTAATGGGAAGTGATTATCACAGACTTCAATGGAAACTGGTGAACACTGCTGACCTCACTTGCAACATAGCTGATGGAAACTGAGCTGGCTGTGTGCTTTACCCAGACAGCAGAACTACTGCTTGTTGCACACAATGCCTCTCATCTCTTTTAAGAAGCCTTTTGTAGGCAAGAGTTTGCTCCCTTCAAGTTTCTCTTCCCATCCACTGACTGATTTCATAGAACAGTTTAGGTTGGATGGGACCTCAGAGATACTCTCTTCCAACCCCACTGCCACAGGCAGTCTCAACTACACTTGGCTGCCCAAGGCCTCATCCAATCTGGCCTTAAACACCTTCAGGAAGAAAGTATTTCCTTAAGCAACCTATTCCAGAGTCTCACTGCTCTTGTACTGAAGAATATTTTCTTAAGCTCCAGTCTAACCTTGCTCTCCCTCAGCTTCAAACCATTCCTCCTTGTCCTGTCTCTAAACACCTTCATGAAAATTCCATCTGCAGCCTTCCTGTAGGATCCCTTCAGGTACTGGAGGGCAGCTCTAAGGTCCCCCTGGACTCTTCTCCATGCTGAACAACCCCCCCCCCAGCTCTCTCATCCTATCCTCATAGTAGAAGTTTTCCAGCCCTTCAATCATCCCTGTGGCCCTCCACTGGACTCACTCCAACAGTTCTGTGTCCCTCTTAAAATAAGAACACCAGAACCGGACACAGTATTTGAGGTGCATTGATTCTAGAAGTGAGAGCAACCAGATCAGACAGAATAATCCCATTGGGTACTGGACATACAAGCAAGGCAGGAGGCCTCTATCTGTCACCAGAGCCTAATGTACTGAAAAGCTGGGTTGGTCTCCAAATGCTACAATTGTAAGGCCACAACCTCTGCATACAATTTCAAGAAGAGAAAAATCAACTTCATGTGCTACAAATCAACAAATTCAGTTTATGCTGACACACAGGACTACAAGCACCAGCTTCCAGAAAAGGTAGCAAGAAGCTCCTGTTTTGGAAAGGAAAGCCAGGACACTATTACCGGTAGATCGCAACACTGCCAGAATCGCCTCTGGCTTGTATCAAAGTATAACAATGACTCATGTAAAAAATGTACAAAGGAGGCTGCTGAAGCCAAGGATCACTTAGTACAACTTGTAATCAAGAAATCAAATATAGTTATCTGGCAGGCATTAAAACAAAGTAAAGGCAGTAAGGTGCAAGTTTAGGCTTAAGGATCAAGTTACTGGAGCCTTCCCTGGAGGCTCTTCCCTCCAGCCAGGCTGCCCCATTTCTCAGCCCACTGTGACTTAAAACATACAACCACATTCAAGTTTTGCCAGAGTGGCTGCTTGTTTTCTAGTGATAAAAGACCATTAACTCAGCAGCTTTATTCCTGATATGCATCCAGGAATCTCTGTTGTAATTTTGAGTCAGACTAGACAAAGATTTGCCTCATGGAAGCAGCCAGTTTGATCTGTCAGCTTAGAATCACAGAATGATCTGGATTGGAAGGGATCTCCAAAGCTCATCCAGTCCAGCCCTCCTGCAAGTCAGCAGGGACATCCTCAACTAGATCAGGTGGCCTAGAGCCCTGTTGAGCCTCACCTTGAGTATCCCCAAGGATGGGTCCTCAACCACCTCCCTGAGCAACCTGTTCCAGCACCCTCATGGTGCAGAACTTGTTCCTAACATCCAATCTCAATCTGCTCTGCTATAGTTTGAAGCCACTGCCCTCATCCTGTCTCTGCAGGCCTTTGCCAACAGTCCCTCTGCAGCCTTCTCGTAGTCCCCTTCAGGTACTGGAAGGCCACTATTAGGTCTCCCTGGAGCCTCCTCTTTTCCAGAGGAGCACTATAAACTCTGCAAGAGTTTGTGGTGTTTGAATGCTCTTCACCTGTCAAAGCTCCTGGGAATCTCAAAGCAGCCACAAAGTGATGGAAAGGCTACAAGAGCATCCATCCAAGAAAGGCAGAAGAGCATCTTACCATGTCTCTCAGCCTCTGGAGTCACACGATTGCCAGCTTTATCCAAGCGCTGCTTAAACAGATTGTGCTCCACATCTAATTGCTGCTCTCCTGCTACATCCATGGCGTCAATGCTGAGGTCTGAAAACAGCAAGGAAAGGGCTCTATAAACCCTGGGCAGGCTTGGTAATTCATTCCATCAGTGAAAACACAGAGTGAGGGGGATAAGAATGTGCCAAGTGAAAAGTGTGTATGGCTGTGACCAGGCAGTGTACAGGGGATAAAACACACACTGCAGCACCCTAAGTGATCCTTCCAAAGGCAGGATTTGTTTTAGTGGAAAAGAAAAATGTTTCCTGCTGCCACAGAAAGCACCAACTCTGAAAGGCAAACCACCAAACTCTCAAGGCCCATCACCATTTTCAGGAGTTAGGCTTAAAATCGGTTGAAAGCTGCCTCCTACCTGTACCCCCTCCTCATCCTTCCCCTTCGACTTCAACACATTTACTTGTGGTCCCTTTTCACAAAGAAGGTGTAGAAGGTCTGTGGTCTCTGCCTGGTGTCAGAGCATAGGGATGCACTCTTTTAAAACACTGACAGCTTCTCTGCACAGAGCAGCAGAGGCTTCCAGTCTCTCTGGCCTTCTTGCACCCTTTTAAAAGTAAAGAAGGCAAAGACCAAGTCCTCCCTGCCTGTGGCCCAAGCAGAAGTGTAGCACTTGGAAGGCCTCTCACTCAGGCAGACCTTTGGCAAGGATTTCAGTCATCCCCAACATCCACAAGTCTCACTCACAAGCACAAGGCATATGTGGAAAAATAACATCTAGATTGATCTTCAGTTTATCTCCCCTTGATTTGTCAACGTACAATTCCGGATGAACCTAGAATCGAAGGAAAAGTAGGAATCATTAAAAAAGAGTCCTATCTCCCTTGGAAGCAAAGCAAAAGGCCTCTTTTGCCTCAGCAACCCTGGCTCAAGGATGATTTTTAAAATGCAGGATTTGTGAGACACCTGAGCCACTGCCTCCCACACCTTCCACCGGAGCTAAATCCTTGCCATTTGTAACGCTATTTAAAAAGATAATCGTTCATAGAATGGTTTGGGTTAGAAGAGACCTTAAAGGTCATCTCTTTCCAAAGCCCCTGCCACGGGCAGGGACATCTCACCGGTTGCTCAAGGCCTTAACCTACCTGGTCTTGAACACCTCCAGGGAGGGGGTATCCACAACCTCCCTGGGCAACCTGTGCCAGTGTCTCACCAGCCTCACTGGAAAGAATTTCTTTCTAATACAGTCTAAGTCTCCCCTCCTCAAACTTCCAGCAATTCGAGGATCTCAGAACTTGGAATGGGGTCGGGGTTCCTTCGCTTGCTTTTTTCTTTCTGTTGCCTGTCTGTAGGCTGTGGAGACGGCAAGCAGAGCCTTTGGCAGCAGACAGCCTTACACAAGGCCACCTTGGTGCCAAGCAGCTTTCGGGGCAGGACGGCACCCACCGCCGGTAAGGTACCCGGGCGGCGGCTGAGAACAACCCTCAGCAGGTCCGTGGGAAGGAAGCTGCAGCGTGGGCAGCCCGGAGGCGGCAGCGGCGGAGCGCGGGGACACGGCAGACCGCCCGAGGCCGCCGGGTCGCCTCTCTACCGTGGCACCGCGGGGCCGGGCTACCCTCGTCGCCGCCGCGACTACTCACCTCCTTGGTGAGGTAGTACTGCAGCTCCGAGAAGAAAAGCAGCACCATGAGGAGCCCGCTGACAACCGTCACTGCCGGGGAAACGAGAACCGCCGTCAGCCATGCCAGTCGCGCTCGGCCGCCCGCCGCTCACCTCCCGCCGTTGCCTCTCGCCGGTCCGCGAGGTTCCCCCGACAGCCATCGCCCGCCGGACTCCGGCCGCCCTCAGCCCGCCTGCTTACCCAGCGCGCCCCCGCACGTCTTGACCCGAAAGTCTTCCAGGGTCTTGGGGAAGGCATCGAACCGCTTCAGGCGCCGCAGTGACTCCATGGTGCCGCGCGCCCCGGAACCCAGCGCGGCTTCCGGAGCCGGCCCCGGCCCCGCCCCCCTTCCCTCCCCTCGGGCCCGGCACAGCCCATCCCCGCCCCTTCCCTTGGCCGACCCAGCCCCTTTTCCCCGGCCCGTCCGAGGCAGTGCCGCTGGGCTGGGGAAGTGGATCTCCGTTCCGATTGAAACCCGGTACTTTGCAGAGTGCAGTCTGCGCCTCCCGATGCCTCCTGCTTGCCCTATCCTTCTAAGGAGGCAGTTGTGTGGTGCTTTCCACTTTGCTGTAAGAGGTTGGTTGCCCCAGGTCCGAGTCTCCTGGATGACAGGGATGTGCTGGAGCGTCTGAGGTCGCTGGAGATGCTGGAACGGCAAACCCGTGCAAAGATCAGAGCACCTTCCCCAGAAGTGCTGCATACTCCCTCAAACCATCGTCTCCCATTCTGGGACAGTCCCCTGGAAAAACCGTTCTTCGGTAGGGCCTCCCTTACAGGGTTTCACATATTGGCAGACTCTTAGGGGCCGGGCACGGCTGGCTCCAGCGGCAGCCGGCAGTCGCCTGGGGGAGACGCACGGCGTAGCCCCGCAGAGGCGGGTCGGAGGGGACCCCGCTTCGCTCCGTGCCAGCATAGCCCAGGAGTCTTGTGAGAAAGGAACTCGCTCTAAAATTTAAGTATAAAAGGTTTGTTATAAAATAAAGGCAAACAGCGCAGAGTGCATAGCAAGTAATGATATTGCTAGAGGCACAAACTAACAGCAGATAATAATGCCTGTACGGGATAAGGACTAGATAACATTGTATTAGTTTTGTGCATATTCATGAATGTACTTTTTACATTTTCTAAGCACTACCCCTTTAACCCCCACCCCTGAGTCCATTTGATAAAAGTGGCAGCTGCTCTTCTTTACAAGATGAACTTGCCCTCTTGTCTTTTCTTTAAACATCAATCATAGGGGCCTCCTGGACCCTCCCGGCTTCACTACTTCACCTTCTCCTCAGTCCAGGACGCCCCTGGCACTCCTAACACCACCTGCTACCTTGCTATTGTTCTGATTTGGTCTTACGAGTACCCTATTGTGCGAAAGCCAAATCTCCATATATCGCAGTCTCAAGGGACGCGGCCCCGTGCCAGCCCCGGCACCCCAGAGCCCAGCCGGAACCTCCTCCCCGCTCCCGTCCCAGACAGCCTCCCCGAGAGCGAGGAGCAGTAGGGCCGGGCCCCGCCGCTGGTCCGGGACCCTCAGCGCTCCCCACCACTGGCTCCCGGCTGCGCGGGGAGGGCCGGACCCCGGCCGCAGCTACTGAGGGGCTCTGGCAGTGACTGGGGAAAGGGAGGGCTGGGCTGCGGCTAAAGAGTGCCAGCGGGCACCCCCGGCCCCACTGTAGCCCGTGTCACTAGCGCTGCCCACTGCAGCAGCCCTCTCTGCCCGCAGCTCCACGCAGCCTCCCCACCGCGGCCTGTGCTGCCCACTCCAAGGGGCACCCCGAGTGGGGAGCAGGGCCCGGGGCCGCTGCCGGCGGCAGGGAGCAGCCAGGGCAGGCCTTGCTTGGCTGCTCCTTTCCTCTCTCCCCAGCCTCCACGCTCTGCCCTGCTCGCTCTCGGGCCCTATCCCAGGCCCATCCTTGCTCCTGGGCACCTGCAAAGGTGCAGTGCTGCCAAGGTGCCAGCTGATGCCGCCCCCCCAACTGAGACCCCCTTCCCGCTCTGTTCAGCTCCCCCTGTCCCTGGGATGGCCGTGCCAGCACTCCCAGCTGCCTCCAGCCTGGCAACCAGAGCAAGGGGAAACCACAGCTGGGCAAACCCCACCTGTGCCCAAAGCCAGTGCAAGGATGAGACAAAGGCTGGCTTTGGAAAAGAGAGAGAAGTAGATTTATGGAAAAGGTAAAGAAATGTATTTAGAGAAAGACAGAAACATATTGCAGGTCAGCCTGGAAAAGGCTGGGGGAGACCTTAGAGCAGCCTACCAGTACCTGAAGGGGCTCCAGGAGAGCTGAGGAGGGACTTTCGACAAGGGCTGGGAGTGACAGGATGAGAGACAATGGATTGAAGCTTGAGGAGGGCAGTTTAGACTGGAGGTGAGGAAGAAATTCTTTAGAGTGAGACTAGGGAGAGACTGGAATAGGTTGCCCAGGCAGGCTCTGGATGCTCCGTGCCAGGCATTGCTCAAGGCCAGGTTGGATGAGTGCTTGGACAACTTGATTTACTGGGAGGTGTCCCAGACCATGGCAGTGGGATTGAAAACATTTTTACAGGACTTAAATAAATGACTGGGAAAAACAAACAAACAAACAAAGACAAATCTTTATTGACAAGAAAACAAGAAAGAACAAGTCTTCCCTAAATTACTTTGTCCTGCTCCAGCCCCCTGTAGGGGAGGGGTAATTAGGTACTGCGAGACGATATTATAAAAATATTAATATATAATTTATTAATATTAATCAGAACTCACACCACCCCCTACCACCATTTAATAATAACAACAGTAACAGGCTCTTTGCAACGTTATGGAAACAATATACAGGTTATAACAGGATCTGGAAATAACTATTAAATATATNACAGAAGGAGAGAGAGCAGAAAAACATGTCTGCATAAGCCAGGACATGTACAAGCCCAAGAGGCTTGTTTAGGCCTACCACAACACTCCCACAGCTCCAATGAACCTGGAAGCAGTGGCAGGGATGTGGCCCTTGGCCCAACTAGCAGCCCCTGGCCCAGCCAGAGCTGCTCAAGGTGACACAGTAGTAGTGGATGTGTGACAAGGAGAAGGGGACAGGTTGCTGTGCCCCTGCATTGGCGATAATCATCCCCAGCTACAGCCTCAGCTTGGCAGCAGGTGACCCAAAGCAGCTGTCGGCACAGGATGGGCAGTACACACTTGTTTTGCTGGGGGCCCTGGTCCACGTCCATTGTCTCCTCTCTTGTCAACCTTCAGGGGCACCTCTGAATATTCAACTACCTCCAGCATATCCTCCCCAGCTACATCCACCTCCAACTCCTCACAATCACCCATTTCCACCTCCATTTTATCTTCACCTAAAGGCTGAGGTGGCACCTCCTAAGCCATAAATCAAGCAGGAAAGTACATTGGCCCTGCCCTCACCAGCCAAACACACCTACAGGACAGAGCTCTCAGCACCCATGCCTCCTTTTATCTGCTGGCAAGAGCCATGCAGAAAGAGGGCCCTGGAAACGTCCCCACCAGGAGCTAGATAGTGGTTGAGTAGCTCCTTTGCCACCAGAACCCACTGGCAGTGTCAGTCCTGTTTCTGCAGCCATCTCATCCTGCTCAGGTCTTTGCCCACTGCTGCATCTGCCACAGTACAGATGGCGGGGTGAGAGTCCTGCAAACTGCCCCTGTGGGGCACTGGGCACTGATCCCAAGCCAAACTCTGTCTTGGCACTCAGAAGCTCCTTACCCTGTGCCTGTGGCGTTGGGGCTCTGTGATGCACTGCAGTGAAAACTGAGACCCTGGGCACCAGCCTGGAAACAGGCACGGGAGGAACCAGCTCAGGCTGCAGACAGGACTCAGCTGCTGCCACCAACCATCTCTGTGGCAGGACCCCAGGGCACTCTCGATTCTTATGCTCCCAAGTTACCCACGGGACAATACCAAACTCATGCCATCCCCAGGTGCCTGCTCCAACCTGCCTAGGCAGCTGGGGGGTGCCAAGATATTGGCTTCACAGTTCAGGGTACTTTCTTCTTGCCCAGAGCGTGGCCTCTTCCTGAGAAGGAAACGAACTGTCTTCTGCTTCCAGCTTGCTCCTGGAGAGAGGAGGGAAGAGGGAAAAAAGGTTGTCAGCTCTGCTCCCTGCCTGTGCCTGCGGGGAGCAGGTGGCTGCTGAGGGCAGCACAACAGGGGCATCCTGTGGTGGGCTCCGGGAGAGCCTCAGGACCCCCCTGCGAGAGGAGGTGGCAGACTGTGCTCAGAAGAGAGCAGGAGCCTATCAGTACCCTTGCAGCCGACTGCAGCGCGCAGACCCTGCCTCTTTCAGCTCCTCACAGGCCAGGCTGCTCAGAGCAGCAAGCGAGGTCATGGCAGGCTGCTTCCTCCCAACTGCAACCACTGTGTAACTCCCACCCCCTTGTAACTGCAGCGTGCTGGCAAAGAGCAGAGAAGCTCGACCTTGGGCAGCACTTGCAAGGCTCCAGCTCTGTGCCAAACGGGGAAGGATCCACCTTTACTTACCTTTCCCTTGTCTCTCTCAGCAGGTGGCTGAGAGTCTCTCATGAAAGTGATTCTTCCAATCTGGAAATTGTAGTTCGGAATTCCTCTGGAAAAGAAGCCCCAAAACACCGTGAAAGGAGGAAGCTGATCCCAGCTGAACAGACTGAGGAACCACATCCCTGCACAGGGTCCCTAAGCCTGAACTGAGAGGTCTCCTCCCGAGGAAAACCTGTACCTGCCTTGGCTTAGGTTAAGCACCCAAGTGAGGAAATATTTCACTCTACACCACATGTCCCTGTCTAAGCTGGCAGGGGGTTGTGCATCACTTGCTGCAGCCCCCCGGCCCAGGCTAGACCTGCTGCCTTGGCTTCTACAGAAGCACAGCTGGCCAAGAGAGTTTGGGCACCATGAACTCAGCATCGGCCCCTGAAGGAGCAAGGAATGTGCCAGTCAGTCCAGCAGAGACCCTTCTCTTGCTGACAGCTGAGCGAAACAGACATACCTTCGACTGGCTGCTGGAGCTGGATGAGGCTCAGCATGTTCCTCCTCCCTGCCACCCAGTCTGTAGCCACGGCCAGAGAATGCCTGTGTAGACACAAGGAGTTTCCATGGACCCAGGTCTTGTGTGTGAAAGCCCCTGGCACAGGGCTGCTGTGCTCTCTAACACCTTGCTAGCATTTGCACTCCATTCTCTGAGTCACCAAGTTTCTCTTTAGGCTCCCTAGAAGCTGATGACCACTGCTTGCAGGCACGTTTCAGGCTCCTGTCTCTGGACTGCCCCTTAAGGACAGCAAGCCAGACTCCTTCTGGCTGGGAGCACCAAAGACATTTGCAGATCCTGGCCAGTGAGGCCAGCAGCAGCTCTCGGAGCAGCTAGCAGCACTCTGCAGGTGTTTGGAACAACTTGCAGCGTCTGACAACATTCAGAACACAGCAGCGGGAGAGGACTTACACAAAATCCGGTGCCAGTGCCACGTCCACTGGGGCCTGCTTCAGCATCCTGTGAGGGAAAAGCCAGTTACTGCCTGGTGTTCTTGTGGGCATACGCAGAGCACATGCAAACAGCTTCACCTGTTTCCCACCAGACAGAACTTTACAAAAGCCCTTTTCCAAGAGCAGCAGTTGGTAAGCAACCACCTCCCAAGGAAGGCCAGCAAGAGCATCGGGGCAGGACAGGTTAGCCTTCAGAAACTGTTTGCAAAAGAAAGTCTGCTGGAGCTCAGTGCTCGCCCCCAAGCAAGGCTGGCTTCTAGAGAGTGTGGTTTTGAAGAGCAGAAGCTGCACTGCCTGTGCTGTCTTCACGCTGGGGCTCTTGGTCGCCCAGGGGAGCAACAAAACCCTCCTGTTTGCAGAAGCAGCACGGAAAGAAGCATGAGTGCTCTGTTTCTTTGAATCAGCAGCTTTGTGTCACTGTTCACCAAGCCTCCACAAACTGTCACTCCATTTGGATCAGGAAAGCTCTGAGGTTTGCTTGTCCCCTGGATGGGGCTCTGGTCGCTGCCATGGGGCCCCAGGCACAGCCCTCCCCTGCCACACTGCTGTGCCTGCCTCCTGGGCAGCTGTTTGATGTGAAGGTGCAAGGTGAGATCTCACACCTGACTCCGGCGCTGTGCTGGACGCCTTCTCCTCCTTCTTGGGGCCTCTGCTTCAGCCACCGTGGGTTGAGGTGGCTCCTCCTGCCTCTGCTCTGCACCCGCTGAAACGGCAAAGCAAACTGTTAGCCCGTGGCAAGGAGGCTGGCAGGGATGGCAGCAGAAGCCGGCACTGTGTGGTGCTTCCAGCTGCCATGCTCCTGGGGCACTGGCCCGCTGCAGGTATCCTGCCTCCCTTCTCCCAGGGGAAGACCAGGGAATGGGTTGGGCACCTTGCCCAATCCACTCTGCCAGGGAGGGTCAGGCAAGCATGCATTGGCCCCAGCTGCCCACAGGAATGCTCTGGGCTCACCTGTCTGCTGGGTACTCTCATGTCTTCGCTTCCTCCTAGGGGGAGGCCCTGCCTGCTGCTCCTGCCTGCTGCTCCTGCCTGCTGCAGGATGCTGGGCAGGGCTGTGCTGGCGCCTCCTCTTCCTTTGTCGTGGCATCACCACGAGTCGCCTGTGGCACCGCAAATGTCTGGGCCTGGGGACCTCGGTGCAGTCCAAGACTGCCCTGATCCTCCCCCGTCCCTGGCAACTGCACCACTGACCTGGGCAGTTGTCTGGGGGCATTTATGCTCCCCTAGGCCTTGGTGATGTCACAATCAGCCCAGGCTGTCACTGAGGCCCTGGGCGCCTGGAGTCCATCCTGTCAGCATGGTGGTACTGCATGTGGCTGGCAGACAGAGGGAACTGGGCCACAACAGGGCTGCCGCTCAGTAATTTCCTTGGGACAGTAAGAATTTGCAAATGCAGCTGCACTTGGGGTTTCCAGTGGGTACAGGAGGGTGCAGCAGCTTGGCTTGGCCTTGGCCAGAGGCAGGGCCAGCTTGGAGTGGAGAAAGCTTCTGGAAGTATCATAAGCATGAGCTTTGCCATAGCCCCTGCCCCAAGCTGCAGCAGCTTGGCTTGGCCTTGGCCAGAGGCAGGGCCAGCTTGGAGTGGAGAAAGCTTCTGGAAGTATCATAAGCATGAGCTTTACCATAGTCCCTGCTTCACTGCCAAAGCCCTTCTGGACACAAACCCATCAATTCAAGCACAAAAATCTCTTTAATTCGTCTTGAGGTTCCTGTCAAAGGTTCCCATGAAGCTGCAAGCCCCTCAGGTGTTGTGCCCAGCCCCCACTGCCCAGGCACTAACAGACTCCCTTGGCCAACTGCACCTGCCAGCACCTGGCAACAGCCACAACACAGCCCCTCTGCCCTGCTGCCCGTGCAGCCCTTGGCTTCTGCTCCTAGCCCAGCCCTTGCCCTCTTTGCTGCCTCCGGCCCAGCCCCAGCCCTTTGCACCTCTCCCAGTACCTTCCCCAGGTCTCTTTCTGTCCCCTTTCACCAGGGACTCTAAGAGAAAGAGGAAGATTGCACTGCTGGAGCTGGGCACCCCCCAGCTGCCTGTGCAGGCTGGAGCAGGCACCTGGGGATGGCATGGGGTTGGGACTGTCAGAAAGGAGCTCACTCTAAAATTTAAGTATAAAAGGTTTATTACAAAATAAAGGCAAACAGTGCTGGGTGCACAGCAAATCACAAGACTGCTAGAGGCACCCATTCACAGCAGGTAATAATGCTTAGACAGGCTAAGGACTAGATAAGATTGGAGCAGGCACCTTGGGGATGGCATGGGGTGGGGAC
>WBNM01020600.1:0-77095 GCA_013399055.1 Ramphastos sulfuratus
AGAGGTGTTGGACTAGATGATCCAACAGAAAGGTTAAAAGAAAGCAGTCCTTTCTGTTCTCTGCCTTTTAGATTATATTGGGTCTTTCTTGCATAATTTGTTATGCTATAGATGTGGACTAAATAAAGATTCATCTTTACCATGAAAGCAGATGAAGGGGGGGGGGGGGGGAGGAAAGACTTGCTGGTTTAGAAAGGATTTGTATTTAACTTGAGTGGTGAGCAAGTGTTTAACAATGAGCTTCAATTACCTTGCAAGAGCACTAGCATATCTTACTGTAATTGTTGTCAATGTCTTGCTGGCATATTTAGCACGCCCTGCCAAATGGCTCCTTTGAAGAACAAAGAATGAGAGTAGGAGAAACTGTATGTGCTCTAGCTGAATAATTACTTGTTTGTCCAGTATAGTAAATCAAAAGAAAATTTTCACACACTTACTTGGATTCTAAATGCAGGGAGAAATTCATCTCACCTTACCAAGACATTAATTCCACAGAGTTTCCAGCCTTTTTTTTTTGGTCATTGTTATTGAGGTAGTACAGTAATATTCCTGCTAGACTTGCAAGCGAAAACTTCTCAACTCTAGCTTACTACATGGAGCAAAGCATGTATGTCAAGACCAAATCTGCATGCTGATGTGGGATTCCATATAGTATCACTGAAACTCTGTAAGGGGCCCACTTGCTGTGAATTTTTGTGCAACCTTAAGTCCATTCAATAATAATTGAGGAAACTAAAAAGTTGTATAGTGGAACTGCTTCCCAGCAGATTTTATACAAAGAGCTACATTTTTAATTTGACCTCTGTACAAAGCCTGAGGCTTTCTTTGCTATCCAAACTACAAGTGTATTTATTTATTTGTCTTTCTGCTATTTAATCCAAATGCATCTCTTCATTAAGACTCATTCCTTCTCACAATCCTGCTGACTGGACAGTCACACCACATTGCAGATGAAATGTCTTAATGCAGACATCATTTTTATGGTGCAGTCCAAAAACTCAGACCTTATTCATTTTAAGCAGGTTACAGGCTAATAACTGAATGATCATTAACTGTAATAATTTTGTTTTTCCTTGTTTGAAGACCTGCAGATGAAAGAAAGGGATAAAACTTTAATGCACGCTGCAAATCATTATACAAACACTGGCTGCTGTTCATTATTTAATATTGAATTTTGGCTATTAGGAGTTATTTAGAGACTGACATTGGGGAGATATCATCATGCCGTGCAAAACATTTGCAGTGCCACAGAAGTCACAACTTAAACCAAACAATGCATAATGTAAAGAACCATAGCCAGTGTGCATCCTCACCAGAGAAGTAAGTGGGACATGACAGAAGTAATTTCCTTCAATTTGTTATTGAACAATGCCTCAAGAAGTACAGTAAGCTGCCTACAGGTTTATTCTAATAGCCCATCATGGTAATTGAGTGAGTAAATTTCTCAGCTGGACATTCAATCATTTTCTCTTTGATAGCCATACAAAGACAGGATAGAAATCCCTTCTGTATTAACCACCCTAATGTGGCAGCAGAGCAAATCAACCATTCAGATACTCAGTTCTATAATTCTACCTAAAATATTGTGTTTATCTTCTAACAGTAGTGAAGGTAAGTATGAAAGCATGCAGGATGTGTTTGGTAAAAGCTTATTGTGTCCTTGTAAAGAGACATGAAACTTCTCTTTGCTACTATCCCCATGAAAATAAATATGCAGAGTTGGTGGAGAATGCTGTGCTCTTTCAAGGTGTTGTCTGCAGCTCCCGAGCTCATGCCCTGTTAAATTCTGTACACTTGTGATGTAGATCAAGAATTCAAATCCTCTCTATGTATTATTGGTTTCATCCTTGTGAAGTCTTGTGTGACTTTTCCAGAAACTTACAGCTTACTAAGTAATACTTTACAGTGTACATGAAATACATTTATCTCCTGCTTTAAAGTAATAATCTTCTAACACTAGAAGGTTATCCTGGAGACACTGAAGCCAGGGAGTCTTTTCTACTGGATTTTCCATGGCAAGTGTTTCACTCATTCCTGGGGAGGGAAAAAAAGTAGAATTCTTTCCAGTCTTTTTCTTTGACTTCCCAGAGTGCTCACCAGGAACATTTGGTTATGGTTGCAAACAACTCTGTGAATGCATGAATAATGCTACATGCGACCATGTCACAGGTACTTGCTACTGCAGTGCTGGCTTCAAAGGAATCCGATGTGATCAAGGTACAGTGAAATTCTGCCTGTAAAATATTTATCTCCCTCTCTCTTTCCTTCCTCCAATCATGTACTTGATTTAAAAAAAAAAAAGGTAGTGTTTCAAAAATGAAATGCATGATTCAATTTACAGTGTGTTATGAATTACTTTTAACAGCGGCTCTTATGATGGAAGAATTAAACCCCTATACTAAAATTAGCCCTGCTCTTGGATCAGAGAGGCACTCAGTGGGAGCAATCATTGGAATTATTATTCTCCTTCTAATTATTATGGTCTTGCTGGCACTGTTTGTGTGGTATCGACGGAAACAGAAGGAGAAAGGCCATGACATGCCAAGTGTATCTTATACTCCAGCCATGAGGATGACTAATACAGATTACTCACTTTCTGGTAAGGGTCTTTTTATGTTAATCAAATAGAGACTCATATTCCTGTGTGTTGGGGCAATATCAGCTTCTATGATGTATAACATGTGTTACTGAGCCTCAAAAAAATGACTCTTCAGTTCTTCCCCTGAATGCTATGATCTTCTAACACTCAACAGGGACAGGAAAGCAACTATAACTTAAAACTGATTTTAGCTGCTTTATAGATGGAAGTTTGCTTGACACAGGCTGTACCTTGGCAAAAAATGTGCTCCATGGAATACACCAACTCCACTTTTGTAAACCAGCTGCATTCCTGCTGCAGCGCAGAGAAGTTTTCCCTTTGTGATACCTTCAGAAGAAGACTCTTTTTGCCTGATGAGTGGGATTGATCATCATAAGGTTTTCTTTTGATCCATGTTGCAGTTTGTGATTTGGGGCTTCCTATTTGTTGTCACGCTTCCATGTGCAGACCAATCCCTGTTGTCTAGAGAGCTGGTGTGAATTTTCTTCACAGGAGCTGATGAAAGCAGGAGGGAGGAAGAGGAAGGCTCTCTAGGATCAAAAAAAATAGTCATACTTCTTGCTTCTTTCTGTCTTCTGCTACTGCTATGGAGGACAGCTTTTCTTGACAGATGGGCTGAACTTTGGAGGCTGTGATCTCATTTTTAACACTATCATTGTTCTTCATTGCCTTATGGCAAATATTAGCTAGGACAGCAGTAGATGGCTTTACTTGCTTCGTGTTTCCTTTGATGTGACTCTAGTGGGAATCTTCTCAGGGTTTGCTGCCCTCTGACTGCACTACTCTTCTTCATTTCCCTTTAAATAGCTGAAATTGTAAGTCCCAGTAGATAGAAGCTCCTGAAACAGTGAGAAGTTGTCATTGCAGCTCTGCTTTCCCACTCCTGCACTGCCTGTTGTTTTTTCTGCTTTCCAGTCTAAATGCATGAGGCTTAGCCACTTGTTGCTGCCTCTAACTTGGCTTCTGTGCTGTCTCAGGTTGGCATGGCTGGAAAATTCATCCTGGACTTCCTTGCCAGGATGCACCTGGAAGGAACCTCTCCCTCCAATCCAATGATAAACTGCCTGGCTTTGGCTACGTCTAGGACTATATCAAGGAGCTTCTCTGATGGCAGCATGACTACAATCCTCATACCAGGGACATGGTTTCCCATGATGATGTATCTTGTACTGGAGGCTCTCTGCTGAACACTGTTGACTATCCTCATAGTTAGACCACTCAATCCTCCAACAGAGCATCCCTCTTCTGATAGCTACAAGACAAGGCGGGGGAAAAAAAATCTGCCTTGGACCTCCTCCTATTGCCTCTTATTTTTTAATTTTATCTTTGTGGGCTGTTGCCTAAGCTGCCCATTTGGGTAAAAAATGTGTGAAAGTATTGCCAGAGAGGGCTCATCTAATCCTTGGCTAGTTTTCAGCACAATTTGGCCTAATATTTGTCATTTCAACATCATTTGAAGAGCCAGACCATGAACATGCAAAAGACAACCATGGCACATTTCAGCAGCCATAAGGCTCTGAGGTCCAAGAGAGCAGATCACAGCCACTGGCATGGAAAAATGTTCTGAGCTGTCCAGCAATCCATTTCTTCCATGTTGGCACTTTACCCATTTATTTACAAAGCCTGCTACACCTCATTTATTTCTGTGATTTTCTAGTTAATGGATGTGTACCTCAGCATGCTTAAGTGGCAGAACTTAGAGATTTTAAACTAAGGAGAGGTTAGGAGTTCCTGACTGGAGTAATTAAGTTTCTCCTTTCAGCCAAGAGAACAAAAAAAAAAAAAAAAAAACAAAAAACCAAACACCAACTCTTGGTTGTTTTTTCTCCATATTTTACCATGAATGGAGACTTCCCAACTGACCTGATGGTATCTCAGTCTGCAAGAAACACCAAAAAAGGCTAATGCTGAGAAAGGACACTTTCATTCTTTGAAGTTAGCATAGAGAGATGAGTTTCCTCCTCAGCAACAGGGAGAAAGCCATTATGTTTGAAGACGTTGGAAGCCCATGGCTGTCCTTGCAGGTTGTGTCTTTGTGGGTGTTGCATCAACCTGTGCAACGTTCTTCATGTTCCTTTGAGGTGCAACCACCTATCCCCAGAGCTCCTGATGCCACATGCTACTTCAGTGCTTCAGGAAGAAAAGTCTTTTGGGAATGGCTGAATTCACAGATACATCATAAATATCTGAGGGATCACATCCTTCAGCTGCATTGAACCTGGTCCTTGGGCAATGACAGTGAATTTGATTCTTGCCCTTATGGCACCACTGCTCTGTGTCAGCTTGGTTTGTCCTTGTGATCCCCAACAGCACCAGGTCAGTGCTGTTGTATAGAATCATTTTGGTTGGAAAAGACCTTCAAGACTGTTGAGTCCAACCATTCTCTAACTCTGTGAAATCTGGTGCTGAGCTATGTCTCTCAGCACCACATCTCTGCCCCTTTTAAACCCCTCCAGGGATAAGGATTCAACCACCTCCCTGGGCTTCTCCAGAAAGAAATTGGGTAATGTTTTTTTTTTCCTGTTCATCTCACTTAGTGATGGGGATGCAAAGACTGGAACTTTGCTTTCTTCTTTCCTTCTTTCTTTGTGCAACCCTTTTAGCAATATATATTTCATCACTCAGGAAGCTGCAGCTGAGTGGGGTCAGCTGTGTCTTTCTGGAGGTCACAAGACCAGTTTTCTTCTTGCCTCCCCCTGCTATCTAAGCTTGCAGAAGTCTAAAGTTAGAAATCACACTGCTCCATCTTCACCTCATTATAAATTGTCTGCAGGTATCAGCATTGTTTCAAGTTTTGGTCTTTAGGTTTTAGAAGGGCACTTACAAATTCTAGCCTAGAGCTTCTGAAGGCTCCCTGCCAAATTCTGACTGTCCTCTAGTACGTTCTCCTACTGAAACTTTCTTCCCATCAGTCACCTTCCCAGCTTGGCCTTATCAATGCTGTTTTCAGCCTTTTGCATCCATAGAGCATAAAGACAGCAAAAGCTGCTGATGTGCATCTTTCCCAGCAGAAGATTGGGAGGTGGATGCTGGGACAAGATCACAGATAAGAAGTAGGGACTCATAGCATGGCTGGATGGCAAAAACAACATGTGTGTATGTGAATGCATGTCTGCATTTGTGTGTGGCAATGGCCACTGAAGGACTATAGCAGTATGACATAGATGTAACAGAGATTTCAGCCTTCACCTCGAGTTTCGTATGTGGATTAGGGGCAGAATACTATGCTGATGTACTTGTCCAATTAATATAATCCTATATAAACCAATGGACTAGAGCAGGAATTCTTCCTAAACAATGACTGCAGTATCCAGCCCTACATGGGGCAGAACATGATGAGGATCCTGAATCACCACTGTTGTTATTTTGCTTGTTTACTCTTGTTAGGGTAGTGCTGTTGCTGTTTCTGAATAGAGTCCCATATGCTCCTGGAGGCAGCAATTTCTCTCAGCACATTAATTTCTTTTTGGAGGATGTTTTTAGTCCTTATGTTTCTTCTTTTCTGATGCTGATAATCCCTGCATATGTGTGAGAGAGATTATAAAGAAGGGGAACCCCCCTGGGCAGCCCCTAGGCTCTTTGGCATTTGTGCATGAAGGATGTGGCAGCAAAACACACAACTCTGCCCAGCACCAACTGGGGAAAAAAAATCACCCATGCTGGGAGCACATGGATTTGAGAGCAGACTTTCCCAAATTAGCTAGAAACCAAAATGGTGCTCCCCAGCACGAGGGCACTACATTGCATCCAAAAAAGGGAGAGATTTTAAAGTGCAAGTTGTTTAGTTCAAAGAGATGTGGGTGGGAAGGAAACAGAGGTTTCTTATCAGGACTTTCACAAAGTCTTGGTTATGGGCTGAAATGATGCTTGAGATTTCATCAAAGCCTCATAAACTTTCCTAGTATGAGTGGATCCAATGCTGAGAGCCAAAATCTAAGCAAAGCTCCCTATAAACAGAGCCCCATGAAACCTACAGCCTAGACAAGATGTTTACAGAAATGATCTGCAGATGATGTGTGGTAGGAGGTGGCAGAGTGAATCCTTCCTGCTTGGAATTTTCAGCCACCCCACTGACACTCTGTGTGAGTGGAAAAGATCCACACATTAAGGACAAAAACATTCCATATTTCAGCTTGAGCTATCTGGGTTTGTATTTACTGCAGAGTGCTTACTGATTCCCTATTTCCACGGCTGGCTTTGTGCCCAGTTTCCATGCTACACTGTCCTGCTGCTGCCTCACCCCACAGCCCTGACTGGGAACAGAAGCTTAAGCTTTCAAGTGATAGAGCACTCTGACCTTCATCCAGACCTCATGTTCTCCCACTGGAGTGCAGCCTCGGGCTTGAAGGGCTCACAGCAAGACTCTGCCATCAGGGATCCCTTCACAGGACTGATCTCCCCGTGTCGACATTAACAAAGCCCTTGGGGATTATTTGTTGTGGTTTAATTTAAATAATTCCCTTTATTTTTAGGCATTTAAATCTTTCCTTACTGTTAGAGCAAAATAAAACTCTTATCCTTGGGAAGAGGTGGATTTTTGTGGGTTGTGGTTTTGTGGTGTGTTGGTTTTGTTGGGGTTTTTTGGGGTTTTGGTTTGTTTTGTTGTTTTGGTTTTGTTTTGTTGTTTTGTTTTGTTTTAAACTAGGACAGCATTAGATTTGAATTTGATATATTTCCAGCCAGCAGTTATAGGAGCTTCATGCATAAATGTGTAGAAAATGGACTGTGCTATCAAGGTAAATCAGCCTGGGTGGGTAGTTAAGTATCGACCAAATGGAACTGTGTAGAAGGAGTAATTCTGAGTATATGGAGCTGCATGCAATGAAGGAAGAAAAGATTTTTGGTGATGCAGACTTGTGTACCAGCTCAGGGCCATTAATTCTGCACTGTGCTGAGTAGTAAGGCACTCTGGAAGAGTTTTCCTTCAGCTCATCGAGTGCACAGAACAAGCTACAGGCAGATAAGCTGGGTGTGAACTTGTAATGTGTCGGCTGGCTCGAAGTAACCGTTGGTAAGTGCCCTCTTATCTCACTGCAAAGGCAGTGGACAGAGTCTACTCCTCCAGCCGCTCCTTCTTGCCCCTTGCTGAGCCAGAGCATGAGAGATAGGGAAAGGGGAAAGGCAGAGCTGAGAGCTGGTGTGACTCAGCCTTTAACACCCACCTACAAAGCAGAAAGCAGTGGGTTCAAGTGTCTATATTTAAGTGAGATGGCAGGGTGGATGAGCTCTGCTCCCCAGTGAGCCACCAGTCCCTTGTTTGGCAGGTTGCATGTGAGCAGCTGTGTTTGTGATGGGCACACACTGATGACTGTGCTTGGGTTCCGGCCCCAGTTCTCATTTGCAGACCCCAAGAGATATCTGTTTCTTGTTTAATTCTACTGCAAATATCACAGAGTTATAGTTAGGAGAGATGAGAAAGTCCTGGCTGCTGTGCTGGGCAGTGGCTAGCTAGAAGTTAAACACAAAGGCAATCACAATCTGCAATCACATCCTGATCTGAGTACTTTCTTAGCAACAACCTCAGAAAATAGCTAGAACTAAAAGGTTCTGCACTTACAACAAAATAGAGCTGACCTCCAAAATTGCTCTGCATGTTTCAGCAGAAAATAAATGGTCAGATATGCATGTGCCTGTTGCCTCTCACAGCTGTGTGCCAGGGCACTTAGGATAGGCACCCTGCAGATAACTCCACTTACTCGAAACAGGACAGTCTGCAGTAAATTAAGCTAAATCTAGATCTCCACAAGATGTCAGCAAAGCAAAGTGCATGTTCACAGGAATGCAAAGGCAGAGGGCAAGGAGAGATGCTGATGGTGGCTGGGTACCCCTCTCCCACAGACAGAGCTAGCCAGGTCCGTGTCCTTCCTCACCCATTTCCTGCCAACCTTCATTTAGATACCTCTGGTGATGGGGGCAAGCAGCCCACCCCAGCACTTCATTATCTCATGAAGGTGTTTCTTATAGCTGACCCTTCTGCCTTCAATTTGAGCAGAATGAGTTTAATTTAATTAAAACCCATTCATTTACTTCTTACAGGACTTGGCTGTTTAAATGGTTCTGCTTTGGTTTGAATTTTTCATCCTTTCTTTCGATGGTACTTTGAAATATTTCTCCATTTGTCATTAAACTGGAACCAGCTTGGGATTGGTGTTTTCATGCCAGTATAAATGTGCTGCCTTTCCTGCTAAATTGGTTTGTTTGGTAAATGTGTTCATAAGTTAAAGTAAGAAAACAGTTGAAATACCTCTAACAATGTAACTGCCCAAGTTTGCCTTTCAGTGCCGCAGCTTTCCGCTTTCTGTAAGTCTTTGCTCAAAAAGCTATGTGAAATGTTTTGGACCCCTTGGTATGGTTATAGCACCTTGAATTCTAACAGGAAATACCTTTTTTTTTTTTTTTTTTTGTGGCAAAGTTTGAATGAATCGTTTCATAACCACAAGTCTTGTTCTCACCAATAACTCTTAATGTGTTTAAACGAAGGAAGACATTGTTGCAGACCATGCATTGCCTGAGCTTTGCATTCCTTCCCTCACCTGCAAGGCAGCTGGACTGTCAGGAATTTATTTTAAAAAAAACAGCACTGTATTAATTATAAATTTTGCTTTTTAATCTCTTATTTAATGCTAATAGTCAAGAGCTTCACACCACAATAAAGCAGGATAGATTTCAGCTGCAGATGTTTTGTAACGCCCAGCGCGGTAACAAAGTTTTCTACACTAGATTGTTTCTAGCATGTTTTCAGTTTCTTAAGCATCATTGTGGCTTCCAAAGTATTTTGTGATGACTTGTTTTCTTCCCAGATCTATCTCAAGGTAGCGGCAGTGTACATTGTTTTTCCAACCCAAGCTACCACACTCTCCCCTGTGGTGTGACTTCACGCTTCTTTACCAGTAATCTGGATGGAAACAGCTCCAGTAAGGTAGATATTATCCCACTCCACTGTAGCAATGTTCTTATCAGTTCAAGGAAATCAATCAAAGCAATGCCTGTTGGATCCTGTTGTCTGCCAGCATTATTTATGAAGCCAGTGTAGCTGTTCCTGACCCCATAGCTCTAACAGACTCAAAAAGCTCTGCTTTCCCCTGGGTATATCTTCCTAATCCTGTGCCTGCTAACTGGAGTTTCAGCACATGCCTGTCTGGGTCAATAAGCCTTGGTGTCTTAGCAACTGTAAGGTATGCTTGTTTCTCAGGAAAGAGAAATAGCTAGGTAATTGTAATTATCCATTAATATAACAAAAGTAAATCAATGAAGCCTTCAGTCAGTAATCTCACTTTGCTGCATCATTGTTTCCCAGATCAGTAGGCACACAGATTTCCTGCTGACGCAGAGAAGTGTAAAGATGCTGGGAGATATCTAAAGTGTGTCTGAGCATTATTCTCATCAAGGGGCATCCTGAGAGCTCTGCTGTTACTGATGGCTCTCCAGCAGAGCTATTCAGACTCTAGTGCTCCAACATCCAGAAGTAGCTTACTTATCACATGTTGCTATGGATTCCCTAGGACTGTTCATAGACAGCACTCCATTCACTGCGTCAGCAATAGAGTTATGATAAGGTACCTCTTCTTTTAGAGCCTTAATAAGCCAAGATGGGGCAAGGGATAGGGAGCAGAGGAAAAAGGAAATGCAATTGATTTCATCAAGGCTGTCAGATTTAAAAGGCTGGTCTCCTTAATCCAAACATCGCTCTGGTAACTGGAAAGCCATGAGAACAAGATTAATGCAATTAAGACACTACTGTAGAAGACAGGGCATGCAAAAATACTTCTACGTGTGCTCCTGTAAGTCTTTTCTTAGTTATTAAAAGAAAAACTCATTAAAATATAATAAAAAGGCTGGCTCCAGAGATTTCTCAGGGAAAAGTTTAGGCAGATGTGTAAATATGTTTTGAAATGTAAATGGTCCCCTTGCATCATGCTTTTTTGCTCCCCAGATTGAAAGTGCAAATGCTCTTGATGTCAAATTTAGGATGAACACCATGAGTGTGGACCACTAATCCTGTTGCAGTAATTTAATTCAGAAAAGGTCAAAGCAAGTACCTATCCTGGTTTCCCAGCCTGCAGTGCCATCTTGGCACAGAGCTACTTCAAATATTAAACTGCTGAAAAGGTTTAAAACCCAAGTGATGCATTTGGACTAGCCTGGAAGCTGCTCACCCTGGATAGAACTGGCAGATCAGCAGTTGGTCAGTGAGCTGCCCTCATAGTCAAAAAAGAATAAACCATCACAGAATTGTTTTGGTTGGAAAAGTCCTTTGAGATCATCGAGTCCAACTGTTAACCCAGCACTACCAGGTCACTGCTAAACCATGTCCCTCAGCACCACATCTACACAGATTTTTAATCTGTACGGGTATGGGGACTCCACCACTGCCCTGGGCAGCCTGTTCCAGGGCTTGACAAATCTTTTGGGGAAGAAATTGTTTCTCACGTCTTCACCTCTTCTGATGCAACTTGAGGCTGTTTCCTCTTGTCCTATCACTTATTACTTGGGAGAAGAGGCCAACCCCCATCTGGCTCCAACCTCCTTTCAGGGAGTTGTAGAGGTCCAGAAGGTTTCCCCTCAACCTCCTTTTCTTCAGGCAGAACACCTCTAGTTCCCTTGGCTGCTCCTCACAAGACCTGTGCTCTAGAATGGCCTGATGTGTGGCCTAATATTTCTTTTAGATCTCACTCCATCTTACTTATTCATGAGAATGCTTTGCAGTGCTGAATAGCTGAGGAGGGCCTAAAATATGCTGCTTGTGTGCTATGCAGTTCTCCAGCCAAGTAAGACAAAGGATCATACAAAGCCCCTAATGGCTGCCTTAACGAGATTCATTTCCAAATCCGTTTCTCTGGTGCCATTCCCACTCTCTGCACCAAAGTTGTACTTGGAGGAATCATTTCTTTTTCGTTCCAGCTGGGGTCACAAAAGAACCTGCACAAAATTTTTTAAATGGCAGAGGAATCTCTGAGCTGCTGAGCCCTTGCCCTGGCTGCATTATCCTCCCTGTGCTCAAAGGAGATCATGCCTTGAGGCAGTGGACTGGAGCCACTCCTCTATCGCTCCTTTCAGAGAGACAGCTTGGGCAAAGGTACAAAGACAGGGCAGGGGGGGATGCAGCCCTGCTCCAGTTCGAGAAGGATTTCTCTCTCCTGTGCTCCCCCTGCCCCTCTTGTCCTTTCCCCTGTGTGTGTGTGTCTTATTTTGCCTTTCCTCTCTCTTCCTTTGGTGTTCTTTCCACTCTGTTATCTTTCTGGGTTTTCTCATATCCATTTCCCTATTGTCTTTTCTCACCAAACTCTACACATGTTACTTCTGGTTTCTTTCCTGCTGTCCCTCTTCTCTCTCAGCCCTGGACCAGTTCAACACAGGTCAGTCTGGCCACAGGACGCTGAGCATGGCTGTTACTGACCCTGCTGCTGTTACCAGTGTATATGGTGGGTACTTCAAGAGGGAAACAAAGATGGCTGAGAGCAGAAGCTAAAAAAGGTCTGGTATAGTCCTGAGAACTGTGGTTTGTGAGACAGGTTTGTCTTCATAGGAAAGCAGAATCACCAAGCCTTCCCCTGTCTCTTCTAGGACCAGGGGGAAGGGATCTCACCTCATTTCCCCTCTGCCAGACAGACATTTGGCCACTGCTGGGGGCCCTATGCATGTCTTGAAGGTAAAAACTTTGAAGTTGCTGAGAAACAAGTAGGAGTAGAGGCATTAAAATCCTCCTGGTGTGTCCAGGACTGGTGAGTTGTGCTAGTGGAGCACTCAGATTGGAACACATGCAGGCAAAAGCGAGTGGGAGGATACGGAGGGGAGCATATGAGAAGAGACTAAAAAAAAAAGGCTTGGCTTCTTTTATCTAGCAAAATGAATGCTGAAAGGGAGTATGATTGCCATCTATAAATACAGTGAGGTAAACACTTGGAGGGAGAAGAGCTATTTAAGTTAGATGACAGAGTTGGCACAAGAACAAATGAGGATGAACTGGCCATGAATGCATCGAAGCTGGAAATTAGATTTTTAAAACTAGATCAGTGAGATTTTGAAATAGCTTCCTAGTAAGATTAATGAGACAAAGAAATCTGATTTCTGTTAAAATGGAGCTTGATCAGCTATCTAAGTGATTGTGTGCCTGGGTGTTTGTGAAAGGTGGCTGACTCAAGGACTTGGTCATCAGAGCTCTTCCAGCCCTCTGTCCTTAAAGCCTGCTCCAGCTGCCAGCAGGAATTTGGGCTGAGCTCTGCCTCTGTGCAGGGTCCAGCAGAATAGCTCTGCATCTCCGGCCTTAAGGAGGAGAATCCTGCATCTCAGTGCAAGTTTTTGACTTCCAGCAAGTGCCCTTCCCTTGTGAGTGAGCTTGCAGAGTCAGCATGCTGGCCCCACTGAAGTAAGAGAGATGTTACTATCAGCTTTTTAAAAAGCCAAAATCTGACTTCTACTGTTAGCTCCTACAAGTAGGTGTGGCCTTATGACATGGGCAGCAGCAAATAATATTGATCCTGCAAGTCACCAAGGAGAATCACACATGAACTCAAGTGCCATAGAATTACTGCACCAAAATCAAAACCCAAAGCAGATAAATACACACCCCCATGCCACTGCCTTCACATCAGAGCTCTCATGGCTTATGTAAAGGACCAGATTTGCAGAATCTATTTTGCTCAGCTTGGTGGGACCCATCATGGAACCACACTTGGAAGCCAGGTATTTATTTGAGTTTTTGAGTTGTGTATGAATGTAGGAAAATTTCTCTTTTACTAAAGGCTGCAAAAGTTTATGAGGAACACTCTGGACAAAGCATGAGGCTGCTGCATTGCTGTATCACAAGCACATGAAGGATTCTCACCTTGTGCTTTTGCAGAGCTCTTAACTCCACCCTCCCTTCTGACTGAAGGAGAACGGCATCGTAGCTAGAGCGCAGGTGTTGCTGGTTCCTACGGACGCTATAAAAATCAATTGCTATTAGATGTCTTGAATTTTTAAAGCCAGCAGATTCACGTTATTAAAGGAAGTTCTAAATTCTACCAAAGACTTCTCATAAAATTAGAAACTGCAAAACAGAGGTCACTGGAAATGACTTGACCGGATGTCACCCAGCTAACAGAAAGGAGTTCGACTACAGAAAGCATCATTAAAGGACCTTCGACTAAAACGTGACCTAGAAAAAGGACAGTGGGAAACAACAGAAGTGCTGCAGGGTGTTCAGGATGGGCATCCAGAGCTGACAAGCTCAAGCTTGGACCATGGAAACCTGAAGTCAGTAGTCAAGGAAATGAATGGCAAACCCCTTATTGTTTGCTCACCTGGAGGATGAAGGCCTGGTGGTGTTCCTGAAGCACTGCTTTGCCTAATCACCATGGCCTTCTTTAAACCCCAGAGCACTGACAAATGGCAGCTTGGTGACCAGCTTGCCACTGGATCTATCCAGCTGTTTCAGACCTTGCTTTACTCATGCTAGCATCTCATTGATCTCTAAGTTGCCAGATATGAGGAGCTTTAACCAAATTGCTCAAATTACAAACTAGGATTCTTAGTGGGTAAATTTACTATGAAGTAATTTTTTCCTCCAGAAAAGCAATTTTGCTTCACACTAAAAACTGAAGTATCTTCTATCTTTAAAAAAAAAACCTAAAAAGTTAACAAATTATAGTGTGTTAAGAAGTGATAGCAGCACAAAGAGATAGCTATAATCACATTTCTTCCTAATTACTGCATTCTGAAAGACTTAGAAATGTCCCCAAATCATTTCATTAAAAAAAAATCAATTCTAGCCCATAGCTCGTCATGCCAAATTTTAGGTTTGTGAGCTGATTTATAAACCCTGCAAAAACACAGCTTTTAATAGAAACTCCAAGGCTTTAATAAATGGGATCTAAGTGGTGCAGCTGGACTGAAAATCAGCATCTCTGTCATTGCTGGGTGTTTGGAAATGAAGAATCAAGCCATGGGCTCCTGCGATGCAAACTGGCAGTGCTGTTAGTGGGGCTGTGCTGATTTACAGAGGCTGAGCTGGGGCTGGGGAGGTTGGCTCCCTTCCTCCGTGCCCACATTACAAACTAACCTGCTTTTCATCACCTTGCCTTTGCTTGTTTGCTCTGACTTGCATCTAACAACTCATATATCTGCTGTCCACGTTGATGTCCTCGGTTTTGGGGGAGTACAAAGAGCTGCTGAATGACAAAGAAATGACTCCTGTGCTGTCAACTGGGAAATGCCAGATGCACAGTCTGTGCCAGGAGCAAGGATGTGCAGTCACAGCCACTGCTCTTGGGCAATGATTGCTCAAGAAATATTGCAGGCAAGCAGCTTTATCAACTTTTTCTCTGCTCTGGGCACGTCCTTGAGGAGAGTGGCTGGTGCAAAGGTGCCTAATGAGCTGATGACACATGTTGCCTTAGTGGGAATATATAGAGATGGAAAATGAGGAGGAGCAGGACGAGGCACTAGATAGAGCTCTCAGTGTGCTGCTGGTGCTGTCTGATGTGAGATTCATGGGCTGTGGGGCCACAGGGGACCGTTGTGATCATCTGGCTTCACTGCCCGCACAGCCAGGGCACAGGACTGCCCTGAATTAATGCCTCTCTCAAGGTCAGTGCCGGTGGCTCAGCAGCAGGGTCTCCTTTGGCCAGAGCCTGGCTTTCAGATGGATTCAAGTTGGCCTCCCTTCAGCGTGCTGGCATTAATCTATCTTTGTCTGTGTGTGCCTGTGTATACACTTTAACATATATAAATATATATAAATATATATGTGTGTGTGTATATATATATATATGCACGCATCTGTGTGGGTGTTGTCAGTGCATTTGCACTGTTGTGTGTCCTGAATCTTTCTTCCAGGCTGGAGTTCAGCCTGTTTGAAGCATAGTTACGTGATCTGCAAATGCAGAAACTTATTTGTGTAAAAAGCTTCAGCTGAATAGCTCTAAAAATACTGTGCAGTGGCTTGTGTAGAGACCAAACATTTACTGTACCTGTCCTGCACAGCCTTTTCTCTCTGTGCTGTCTCCCGTGTCTCTGGCAGTGGTTGCTCCGTGGCTTCTCCTGTGTCTGTTTAAGTCAGGGCAGATTACACTGGGTGTAAAAATGCACCAGACCACCTTCTGCATCCTGAATCAATGGGATTCAGTCATCAGGATTCAGTCAATGAGGAAAAGGTTTTGCCTCTGGTTGTTACAAATCTTCACCCAAATGCAACTCGGTTTCTGTGATCAGATAAAAGCTTCTGAATGTCAGTGTGCAGTTTGGTTGTCCTAGATGTGGTGCTCTGAGTAGAGAGGACTATTTGCAGATGCTTTCCCTAGAGACAAAAGAGAGGCTGCGGATCTCTGCAGCTCTATCCTCAGTGACCCAGCTCTGGGGAAGCTTGCAAAACATCTGGCTGGCTCCCTGGGAGGATCCCCATTGCCCTATTTATTTGCTCCTGTAGAGGAGCTTTGGCCAGAGGAGATTTCCTGATCCTAAGCCCTCCCCAGTGTGGTCACTTCCTAAACCAATGGGCAGAGGAGCTGCATGGCTTCTTTGCCCCAGCCCCTCCTCTTGATCCAGCATTTCTCTTTCCTGCTGTGGTTCACCTTCCGCTACATGGTTGTCCCTTGCAGGTCATGGTGTTCTCCTTGCAGCAGATTCAGCTGGCTAAACCATTTTGCTTGGTGACTGCCCTGCCCCTGAGATGGTGACTGTGTTACATGGCACAAAGCAGCATCCCTGACTGCTATATGGCACAGCTCTTTTATCCCTTTCTCTCTGGCTGTGATTCCTTTAAGGAACTCTCTCCAAAATGGAGTTGGCTCCATCGTGTCTCTTTGTACAGCACAGGGCTGGTAGTACAACATAAAGATATTTGTGACCATGAACTCAAGGGACACTTGGTACTACACGTCCTGAGACCACAGGACCATGCCTCCTTCCCAGAGGTGGCACATGCTCCACCAGGTATTTCCAGGAGTGCTGGGGACTCTGGACTTCCTGCAAAGCCATCCTCAGTGTCAGGGGGCAGCAGGGGTTCTGCAGACCAAGGGACAACGTGGGGCTGCTGTACCCTGCAGTGGGGTGGCCATGGCACTGAGGGCTGCTGAATAGGACTGAAAAGGTGGGCAAAAGTAGTTTGGGGTCTGGGTGTAGGTGCTGGGTGCCAGCTGGAATTTTACATCCCGGTAGAATTCAGCACTTTTTGTTCCAGGTCTTAAAAACCAATATGAAAGCAAAGCAAAAGTTAATGAGATATCAGGATAAACAACATGTTGTGGCTTTGAATACTTTGTTTCAGTTTTAACCTCCTTCATTGAAAGCATTTACTTGTAAATACCATAAAACAGCAGAGCCGAACTCTTGAGACAGAGATAGGAGGCTTTCCAGATTGGATGCAGACAGAGGAGAGCAATGATGGCTTCATAATTTTCATTTTTCAAAAGAGGGTTTGGGATTTCCTGCTGAATTGACCCTTCCTGAGGACCAGCTGTGCCTTCAGCAGCTGTGACTTTCAAGGGAAAAATGTCAAGGTGGAAAACTCAGCAGCTTAAGCAGCTACAGTGCTTCACAGCTCCTCCTTGCTGGGACTCACCTGATCACCACACACTTTGTAGAGGCACTTTTGCTGTGATGCCCCAGTCTTGAGGAGCCATGCGCCCCCAAAATGCAGCCCCTCACCTCTCACTGACCTCTGTAAGAGATGCTCCAGCATCTCCAAAATGCCCATCCCTCAGGCAGATGGTGTGCTTGCCTCTTCATGTTGTGCTTCAGCATCACCTAGCTCAAGAGAGCCTTCTGCAAGTGGCAGGAAACTCAAGAAGGTATTGACACATGCTTACTACAATAGAGCCTTCTCCAGATGGTACCACCTTGGCTGTGCCCAGCTACCTCTGTCCTGCTACACTGGCACTTGGTGCCACTCTGGGCACACAGAGGGTGGCAGCTGCAAGAGGTGTTTTTCCATCAGCAGCGTCTGGATGGCAGTCCTGGACTCCTCTCCTGTTCTGCTGGCAGATCTGCTCGGGGCTTTATGCTTTTAGGGCTTTTATTGCCCATGTTATTTTCCTTGAATTGAGAGAAATCTTGCAGCCATTACATCTCCAAACGCACAGGGGTATTAGCAAATCCTCCCTGCATGCTCATGTAGGTTGTTTTGATCCACCCAACTCCATCCATCATTTCGATGCTGCCAGCATGTCCCTCTGTGGACACAGGCACTCGAGTCATGGTTACTGCTTCTTGAAGGAAATCTTGGCTTTTCCAGCATGCTTGTGGTCATTGCTTGGTGAAGTGACTTTCCTTTGTGATTTTCCCTAATGCTAGTGAGCTACTGTCAAATTCATACAGATCAAGAACTGCATTGGTGAGGCCAAGGTAATAGTCATCTCCCATCTTTATTTGTGACATCGGTGGGCTGAAGGCTTGGGTGGGAACTGTCTCTTTGTTTCAGCATTAACCCATTATCATACTTTTTGAACAGCTCAGTAACAAAATCCTTGACAGAGAAACTGCAGACTGGAGATCCTACAGCTATCTGAATGAACTAGGTCAGTAATTTTTAAACAATTTAATGACTTTAGTAGACTGTAGAGCAATTCCAAATCCAAACCAGCCTTTCATGAAGGCATGAACAAGTAATGAAGAATGTGGGTGTTGCCTTTATTTCACAAGCAGAGCTGCTGGTGGTGAAAGACAGAGAATTGAAGTTTCCTTTACCACAAGCCACAGACTGGGAATGCAGAGGCAATATTCCTTCTGGTCTCCCTCCCAGTGTAGCTTGATTGAGCCACCATTATCTGCTCTATAAATGGGTTTTAAGGACTAATTTAGGACATTACAAATTAAAATTCATGTTGTTTTTTTGTTTGGAGTTTGGTTTGGTTTTTTTCTGTCATGCTTAATAAAGTTTAACACTAAATACTGGCATCTTGATTAAACTGTGGTGCCTCTGTGGAGCTGAAGCCTGTTATCTATACCCCCCTGTTATCTCCCAGTTAATCATACAGACAGTTTTGAACCACCAGCCAGTGCAAACAAGCCAAGAGTGAGGTTTAATTGCCCTTTTTGAGTTTATTCTCTCTGGCTTCAGTTTTAACTGAAGGGTTTTTAGCAGCTCTTATCTCAAAACCCATCCAGATTTAGTGTTTGGATGCTCTTTGTGTTCCTATCTGAGCACTTGGAGTTTAGCTTGTCAGTGGCAGAGAGCATTTGCCCTTTACTGGGATTATTCCTATCTTACTGAAAATTTGCAGCGTGGGGCAAGTGCAGTATTAAGTGGTATTATGGGATTTCTAAGGTCCTCTATCTGACAGCTCACACAGCAAAGGAATTAATACAGGGCACCACCAGGCCTCCCATCTTGTCACTGCTTTTTTTGGTCACAGACCATGCCTGGCTCCAAAGATCAAGGCTGCATCAGGAAAATCACAAACCTGTCAAGCTTCAGTGCCAAACCTTTCTCATCATTATCAGCCATTAACGTTTGCTTCTGTATAACAAGCTGCAGAACTGCTGTTGTGCTTATCTGTAGGTATCCTGGAGAGTTGGAAGGGGGGTGAGGATTTCTGAATGCTCCTCAAATCAAGTTAATTTTCCTTTTACCATTTTACTGCTTTGCTCCTGAGCTTTATCTAGTTTTATTTTGTGGTTTCCTGAGCATCCTGTATGCCATATTTGTCCTGCATTCGTGCATTTTATTTTACTAGCAGGAGAGATACTAAATGTCCTTGTTGTAAGAATGATGTAGGAGTGATAAATACTTTAGCTATAAGACCCCTATAAGAGGTCTCCAGTAAAAAAGATCCTTTTTTTTTCTTTTTTCATGGCATTTTTCTTCCCTTCCTTCCTGCCCTCCTTCCCTGTATTTCTTTCAAAATGTCCTTTTCACACTATTGATAAAAAAGAGATTTACTTTTTTTCTTCCCTCTCAGCACCAAAATTAATGCTTACTTATGCTAACTTTCATAATGTTGGATTCTTGCTCAGATCAAGGCTATTCTACAGGAAACTGTAAAATGTTTCCATTTCATGGCATTACTTCCATGCAGTAAAAGCTGCAGATGCATATTTTGGAAAGAAAGATTTTTTAAAAACCTGCAATTCTGAGTTGTAAACATAAAAATAAGTGAAGCCTAATTAGGTCATGTGGATCTTGCCCATCAAACTTCATCATGCATGGAAGTATCAGAGTTAAAGAGGTGTACCCACCTTCTCAGCCCAGTTAGCCTCAGGTTTTATGGCACAGATGCTCCAGCTCATGTGCTGGAATAGCAGCCAAGCATTGTGCATGGCTGGATCCCATTAAGACTAGTTAAAATAACAGTGGACATCTCATCTGTTGCAACCTCCTGAAGTATTACAGAGAGCAAATGCGTGAGCGAGCTAGAGGCAGGGCAGAGGACTTAAAGGGGAATTGAGAGAAATTTGGCATGGGTAGAAAGCCCTCAACTCTTCTGGTCTCCCTGGTTCTTCAGCCAGTGACTCCTCTAGCTGGGGCAGCAGTCCCAAAGGCCAACCTCTCTGCACCAACCAGATGAGAAAGAGCATCAGGCTCATGAAGATGTCTGTGGGCTTGTTAGGAATTAAAAGTGCCGTGAGAGTTACAGTTGGGGGAAAGGAAATCATAACCATATCCTTGTGCAAATTAACTCTAACGCTCATCTTCTGACACCTGCACGCATCAAGAGCTTTCTCAGTTCTTCTTGACCTGTGAAATTCAAATCCTGTCCTCAAACTTGGATTCTGTCCCAGACTGACACCTTTTGTACTCTGAACTGCAGCAGGCCATCAATGTTCAGGGTGTGCTCAGATTGGATGCAAGGATTCAGGGACTTCTCTGATGGGAGAAACCTTGCTTCTCGATACCACACAGGATCAAGGCTTAGACTCCTCTTTGATCTCCCAACTCAGGGACAGCAGGGGAAGCAGCTGCTCCCAAGGAGAAGATGCTGCATTTACTCAGGAGCAGCAGCTGGCAGCTCAGGAGAAGCCAGGAGACTGTTCCTAGCAGAAGCAGAGCACTACTGCTCAGCTGCCTGGTGCTATTACACCCCATTCTGTGTGCTTGGCACCACAGCTCATCACTTCCAAGCAGTGTATCTCGATCTGTGTCTGAAAGAGGATCAGCAGAAAGCTTTCTGGAAATACCATGTGCTTTTATTTGCCTGTGTATCTTGTAAAGGCAATCTCACAGGTAACAGGCACGAGTGCTGTAATTAACCCTTCTTCACTCTCCTGGCTCTTGAAAACTGTGCTTTTACAGCTTTGGAAAACACCTTTGGATTGCTCACATCTTGCATCACTGGCCTTTGCTCATCCAGGAGTCATTCCTCATTTCATTTGGAAAGGAAAAGAAAGAAAGATCTTCTTTGAGAGAGCAAAGAAATGGCTGCTCATACCAAGGGGGGCTCAGGGCCAAAGGAACAGCCTGTGTGAGCTCACCTCGGTCCTTATTTCAGATGCATGTCCTACACACAGCCACAGCAGCACAGATTGAAGAGGTGGAGCAAACATGGCAAGGATGCATGAGACTGAATCCACCTGACCCAGCACCACCTTCCTGGGCTGATTATGGGGCAGATGGCCAGAGGCTGTTTGCTGCAGGTGATGCTGAGGAAAGCTGTTCAGTCTTAACTGAGAACCCAGTGTAACTCCTGTCTAAGTCACTCTGTATGTTCCCTCTGATGTCAATGAACAATCTCTGAGCCAAACAGAAAGAAAAGCATGAGTCTTACTGATGTGTAAGCATGTCTATGCATATATATTATATATATAGAGAGAGGGGGAACATATCCCTGTGCATATCCACTGTGCACACACATACAGTGGATCTTCCCAGACTGAGGGACTTTGCCTGTTTTGCAGGACTTCAGCTGCCAAATTTGTGTTCTTTCCAAGCAGGACATCCAAGGAGCAGCACGAAGCCTGTATTTTTCCTGCTGGCACTTTTTCTTGTGAGCTTCAAATTTCTGGCTTTGTCAGAGAAATAATCACATCTGTTAAATGGAGTTGGAGTCTAGTGATGAGCACAACTGCACAGTAAATCTCCTGGAATTCTCAGTGTGCTCGAAAGAGCAGAGTTTGGGGGCTCTGCAGTGCCAAGAAGAGCTGGCTTTGTCACCTTCTCCATGCGTCACCACCTGTTTGATGCAGCCTAGTCCTACTAGTTTCAAGGAATGGCTTGTCTTTGCATTTTCTCTGCTTGCAGAACCAGAATTGTTCATCCTAATCTCTCTTGCTCTGTTCTAGTCTGCATTAAGCAGTTGCAGAGTCCAGCTTCCAGCTCCTATTCCAAGCAATTCAAAGATCCTAAACATCTCCTGAGTTCACAAAAGTTGTTATGCTCATGAGCTTGTGTTGGGTACAGCAGGCTGCAGACAAAAATGGGTTTATTTGTAATGTTTCTTGAACAGCAGCCCTCAATGCAGAGACCAAAGTGTGATTTGCAGCACATCCTGAGTGACCCAAAGCTGCATTTATCCCAGAGTACCAAAGCCACAAAGTTTGATTCACAGCTGACTTTGTATTTTTCTCAAAGCCAAGAGATGTGGAAAAATATTTCCAGTTAAGACTGTGATTTCACCCCAGCAGGCAATTTAGCTTCAAACTTAAACCTAGACTTTCCTGAAGTGCTGGATTCCTGGCCAGTTTGGGGCTTTTCCACATTCACTGCTTTTGCAGTTTGAAAAAGAATGTCTCCATCATCTCAGGTTCACTCTGACAAACCCTGTGTCAATAGGGGAACCTTCCCTCCAGGAGGGCAACAAGTTTGAGCTTACTCAGAGCAGACACAGAGATCTCTGCTGCTTGGAAAAGCTCTTCCAGACATGTTTGACAGTTCCAGTACAACTGGCAGGAGCTCAGATGGAGCTGAGCTAACAAAGTATGCTCAGAAGGTGGAGTCCTTCCCCTCCAAGCCACCTAAAGTGCTGGTTGATATTGCTGCATCCTCACAGCAGCTCCAAGGCTCCAGCCTTCATTCTCCTCTTCCCAGATGCAACAGGAACATTTCTGTGAAGACCTGGTGAAGATGCTCAGAACAGATGCAACTGAGATTTTGTGCAAGGATGAACTGTGCAGTGAGCACAGCTAGCCATTCCCTGGGCAACGTCTACTTCCATCAGTCACTTATTCTTCATGGTCCTTAATCTAACCATCTCATTAATCCCCAGCACTTACGAGGATGCTCTTGTACAGGATTACTCCTGTGCTTTTAGCTGCTTGCTTTGTCTCCAACTCCAGCAGGGCTGCTCACAGTATTTTAAAGTTACTGGGGAGGACTAGATCATGGTCCTGGACAAAGTTACCCATCCCAGCCTTCAGAAGCCAGAGGCTCTTCCCATGTTGCTGTTGCTGTGTCCAATGCACCTCTCCATGGGTCAGCCTTGGTCTCCTTTACCTCTCTGCCATTGCTTACCCTTCATGGGTACAGTCCCCATCACCCTGTAACCCCAGTTGTGTGCTCACCAGCTTCTTACACAGCAGCCTTACTCTGCCTGATGAGAGCTGCTGCTTGCTGGAGATACTTTGCATGTTTGCCTGTGAGGCTGACCCAAATTCTGCTTGGGCAGTCCTGCCTCTGGAGACTTGCTCAGCCCTGGCTGGAGGATCACCACAGATGGCCTTTGGGAGCACCGCTGCTGGGAAAAGGAGCACCAGCCCTGTGGATCTGAGCCAAGGGATGGGTTAGCTCTGGGATGGGTTAGCTCTGTCCTCTTCATTCAGAGCTCTGCCCTTGCACAATGCAGGAGGAAACAAGCACAGAGCTAACAGCATTAGGTGGGAGAGCTTCACCACTATGCCCAGATGCCCAGTCAGCTTTGCCCTCTGCATCTTCTTTCAGGATGTGAGTCTGGCTCGGGACAGGTGGTGGAAAACAAACAGAAGGTGCTCAAATGGTTGGGGAGGGAGGGGTAGTACTCTTGCTAGGGGAGAAAGAGACCCATCATAGAGAGCCAATTGTGTGCCACCAGCCCTTGTCCTGTGCTCAGGGGTGAACACCAAGAATCAGAGCAACATTTGAAGTACCAGTAACATATTTATTGTCTAATTTAGTGATTTTTCCTTCTTTATGAAAAAAAAACCAAACCCAAAGCATCCATGGAAAAGGGCCTGGTACAGCACTGCCAGTAGTGGTAACAGCTTCTGCAGAGACCAGAGGGGACCAAGGACAGATAGGTGGGAGACTTTTGGGACATGCTGTTTGCCTAACTGAGTTACTTGATTGGGAGTCCCATAAGCCACAGAGCTATTGCTATCTCAGTAACCAGATTTGTCTTGATTTTGCTAGTCAATAAGAAGTATCAGACTCTAGCATTAAAAAGATTTCAAGGCTTACATTAGATTTTCCTTTTGATTGATATCTAGAATAATTTGCAGCAGTGAAAATGGAAATGGTTCCCATCCCCTTCTGTCTCTGCTTCTGTAAGGAACAGCAAGTTCTTAGGGAGCTGCACAGGGCAGAATCTTTGCTTTCTGCTCTCAGCTGCTGCGTTTTCAGACTGCTGGAGCCACTTGGGGACTATTCTCATACTAGTTATTGAGCTGTGCAAACTGATAAGCAAAGTTATATTAGGTAATTTAGAAAGACAGGGCAGACCTTAGACTCTAAGCCTGTGAATTAAAGAACATACCATGAAACAAAGTCCCAATCAGTCACAGAGTGATGTAACATAATCTGCGGGCTCAGCTTTGGGAGGGTCTATTTTAGGCTCCTTTTACTAATCCAACCCAGTGTTTTGGTGATGAAGGTATGGGCAGATTATCCCTTTCCTGGTCTCCTGATGGATAGCTGTTCTGGGTGACAAGCAGTACCCTGCTCCAAGAAAGCCCTCCCTTCCAGAGAAGCTCTTGAGCATTTGCATAATTTCAGGCATGCACGGAAACCCTGCTGCAGCCAAGTGCATGCTTACAACTAAGGATGTGCTTAAGAGCCTCCCTAAATGAGGACCTGGATGTACAATTTACAGGACAGAATATATGCTGCTCAGTCATCAAAGCAATCCAATTTACATAAATATTTATTTGTTTTCCATTATATATCATTTTTATGCAGGTGCTTGTGGGATGGATAGACGTCAGAACACATACATAATGGAAAAAAGCTTCAAAGGTATGGTATCCAGTGCCTGCAGCCACCCTGGCAAAGAGGTTGAGGAGGGTGTCCTAGAAGAGGTGAGATAGGAGGCCTGGGCACCCGGGAGAGGGCCATGATGAGACAGGAAGGGACAGAGCAATTGCCTAGAGAATACGCCTGCATGGCTCAGCTGGCAACACTCCTGACTCCGAGCCAGATGTCTGGGGCCCATGAATTATGGTTGTAAGCCTCCAGGAGGTTGAAGGCTCCTGTCTCAGCACAGCAGCATAAAGGAAGGGCTTTGCTGCAGGGGCAGCAGGTGCAGGTGGAGCTGGCTGGCCAGGGGAAGCTCTTTTAGGACCTATTAGCCATCCCACAGGGGCTCTCTGGTGGCAGGTAATGATAGACTGGTGAATTTGCCTGTTAAGTTGTGGCTCAGCAAGGCTCTTGGCCATCCTGAGCTTAAACAAAGCCACTAGAAAACAAGCTGACCCTGCTCTGTGGCCTTTGCTGAAGGAGATTTATAGCAGAGCTTGAGAAAAGACCTCACTCAGTACATTAACCAGTCACACTGGCACAAAGCCATTAATGGGCATTGACTCCAGGGCAGTTCTAAAAAGGGATCATAGATGAGTCATGAACACAGGGCCCAATGATTTTAGATTGCAGTTGTCCTCCAGGTTTACATTCAAAATATTCCAGTCGTGTATGGACTACAAGGCCACTTGGCACAGTGGTCCCCACAAGCTCCTGATTGACTAGGCTGGGGTTTGGCACACTGAACTTGTGGCCCAGAAGCTGGAGACAGGAGCCTGTCTCATTCAGAACAGGCAGACTGAGGTCCTTGATCTGAATTCAAGGCTGTTGTATTCATACACACCAGCTGGGAACATCTCTCTGTCAGCCAAGGAGGTGATTACTGCATAGCCTCTTCCCATAATGTCCTTGAGCTGGTATTGGCCAAGTAATGGGGGCAATGGGGACCTTCACACAGCTGGTTTCAAGATGCTGCCCACTGCTCTGCCATGGCTGAGGTGTTACAGAGCAAAACCTTTATCTGAACTCACAGGGCATAGTGAGAGCTTGTCCACACAGAAAGCAATGACCAGGACTAGAAGACACTAATCACTTCAGAGCTGCTGTTCACAAAACAAAGGAATAGAACATTTGCTGAAACATAACCTTACCCCACAGCATCACCACAGGGAACCTGTAACCCATGACCAAGTCTGTCTTGATAAAGCTACATTTAAACTATTAAAAGGGATAACCCTTTTAATGTATGTTTGACTCATCCACTGCTTTCAGCTACTTTTACAGATTCACTTTTACAGAAAAAAAAAAAAAAAGTAGTTGTTTCCTTAACATGGAATTGTTAATTTCAAGAGCAGTCTGAACTATTCTTTTGTGTTTACAAAGTTTAAAAGCTGCTTCAAACACAGGTAGGAGGGATTCCTGGCTACAGACACAGACACCCAGGGAGTGGGGTACCAGTGGGAACAAGAGGAAAAGACTTACAACCACAGCCAACTGTGAAATGCATTTTCTGCTGCTATGTATTTTATTGTTTAGGAGCTGAGATGTTTCCTTTACGTGTTTATCTCCTTATGAATTGGAAACCCAGGCCTAGAAGCCATGTCAGGATTGCTAATGTGTTCCTTGTGGCTGCTCAGCTGCCACAGAGGCTGGCACTGGGAAGAGCAGGGTGCCAGAGGCACAGGGACATACCAGGGATTCAGTAGCTAACAGCTGAGATATCTCAGAAGCATCTGCCTTTGGGTGACTGAAGGCTTCCAACAGGTCAGTCTGAAGGCCAGCTTCTAGGTTCAGACAGCCCCCAAGCAATGGCACCAGTGTGGGTGATCTCAGTCCCAGACAAGTCTCCCACCAGAAGGAGATGGGTAATGTGCCCAGTGCTCAGTACACAGCTCTCCTTGCCCTGCCAGGTCTGATGTTGGCCCTGACAAGCCAAATTCATCTGAAATATGGAGAGGAAGCATCTGCTAAGCTGGGTCATTCACTTGAAAGAAACTCCCAGCATCAAACAATTGAGTGTCAGCAAAAAGACTTGGTAGGCAGGTGCTTTGTTTTTAATCTACCTTTATGCACTTTAAAGATTATGTCTTCTTTTCCCACCACTACCTGCTAGATCTGGCTGGTCAAAGCTCAGCCTGTGCTGAAAATCATGTTGGGTGCTACTGGCCTCAACCCAGAGCATTACATGGGATGCACAGCTGGGAGGGGGCATTGGGTTCCATAACTTAAGGCCACGTTTGAGCCTGGTCTGCCACCCACTTCCCCCAGTTCTCCTCAAGAGAAGAGCACAAGCCCCAGCTCCACAGCACCTGCTCTGTGCTGGCCTGGTTGCAGGCTGTCCCCAGAGCAGGGCAGCCAGGAGAGAGATGGCCCTTTGGCAACCTGCCACTGTAAATGCAGTGGCCATGCCACTGGTGGAGGCCCAGAGAGACAGGCATGGCCAGTTTGTGTCTGCCAGGATCACCCCCAGACAAACCCAGCTCACACCAGTGTCTGACAACCCCTGCACTGGCAAAGCAGCAAGAAGCCTCAGGGGCTGGACGCCATGGTGCCAGCTCTGAGCCCTGTGGCACATGGCAACAGTGGTTGAACGGTCACAAGGCTTTCAGAGCAGTTTGCTTCCTGTGCACCATGTTTGGTGATGCCATTGCCAAGCTGAGTCTTTTTCTGTTCTGTAGGGGTTTGTTTAAATGAGAAAGCATAATGTGAGCTCAGGCACTAACACTGGAAGGAAGGACTCCTCTGCTCTGCATGGCAGCCAGCAAAACCCCAGCAGTTACAAACACTAAGGCACTTCCCCGAAGGACTCGGTTCAGTGTGTTTCACTTGTTTGTCCTGCAGGAATGTGTCCCCACAGCTCTGTCACACTCTGCAAGGCAGCAATAAGCTGTCACCATGTTACTGTCCTAGCAGCAGTGAAGGTTAGCCAGGAGAATGAAAGCAGCCAGAAAGGCTACAGCAAACACCACCCAGAAATGGGATTCCACAGTAGCAGAGTGGGTTTGGCTGTGTGCATCGTTTCTCCTGAGCACCTCAAGTGTGGCTGTAGGTACCAAGGCTTGTCATTAGTATTCCAGAGGATATGCAGGGCTAAAGAGAGGAACCTGGTCTGTGGGAGGGAAAGTACGTTCTCCAGTCCTTGGTAACGAAAATAAAACCTCCTTCAAAGGTCTGCTGATTGGTATCCAGGCAACACACAAGACAGGGACTTCAAAATGAGACCATATTGCCCATAGTTCTCCAGCATGACCAGCTGATCAGGTGCTCACAGCAAGTACCAGGCTGAGCTTTGCACCTTCACAAGAGCCCAGCCCCATGGTTGGATGATGAGGTGGCACAGCCAGAGCTGACACATGGCCTGCAGGATGAATGGGCTGAGAACTTCCAAAGATGTTTGTTCTGGGTTGAATTAATTCACAACATGAAATTTGACAGTTGGTGCCAGACTTTTTAATTATCCCCAAATTACCTTAATAACTAAGTAACTCAGATACTTCTACACCCTTTAGAGTTAAATCCTCCATGATCTTGGGCACACATTGTGGGTTAATGACTCCCTGGTGCATAGCACAATACCAAACACAGGCTGGTGCTCCATAAATTACGTTCTCTCCAGAGCGAAGGGTCTAATCGCTAGCTGGACACAGAGCTCCCATTTACGTCAGCAGGACCCAGCTCTTAGGCTCTTTTTCTGGGAAAAGGCAGTTCCTGGGAGAGGCCACAGGAGTCTGGGCAGCCCAAGTGGTATTTCATAGAATCATAGAATTCTTTTGCTGCTCTGGGAAGGGAAGGGAAGTGCTGGTGCTGCAGACACCTTTCTGGGGGCTAGTGTCACCCCTGCCAGCAGTTCAGGTGAATTTTAGCTTAGGAAGATCAAGGTAGCTGAGCTGGACTTAATAAACCACGTAATCTGCTGGACTGTCACCTGTGAAAGCTCTGATGTGCCCAGTTGCATAAACAAATCAGCACTGACCCACACAACTCTTTACCTGCTTGCTACAGCACCACAGGAGCAGGACCTCTCACGCTCCTCTCTTTTCACTGTAGTAGGCAGCAGCCTTTTATAATCAACATTTTAAGAGTCTAAACCCAGCTATGGTTTGATTTGGTCGCTCCCAGTTGTGGTGTGCTTTGTAGTGGACCCTCAGGGCACCAGCAGCCTCAGGCTCACACATGGAGCTCACTTTGCTCTTGTCCTCCCAGGTTCCAAAAGCCACACACACCTACTCATGCTGACTGTTCTTGTGGGCTCCTGCCTTCTCATGGCTAAGAATGAAATAAAAGCCTCAGGACTGCCCACAGAGGCTATGGAATCTCCTGCTCTGCAGAGATTCCAAACCCACCTGGACACTGTGATCCTGGGTGACCCTGCTTTAGCGGGGGGGAGTTGGACTAGATGATCTCCAGAGGTCCATTCCAACCCCCCTCATGCTGGGATTCTGTAAGTGTCTCCCCCTCATCTGGTCCATATCCCTGAAGCAGTGAGTGTTCCTTCACTGGCATCAGCTTGGGCAGTACCAGGACCTTTCATGTCTCTGCCCACATGAGACAAGTCGCCCATCACAACCTTCCCAGTCCCAGTGCCCAGTCCATACAGCACTGGTATTTTTAACCTGAAGATTTCCATTTTATGGTAGGATTTGTTAATCTTTGTCTATTGTCTGCTTACTTTGACACACTAATGGATCACAGACCATGTGGTACCTTCATTGAAGTCCTACAGACAGCAAAAGCCTTGAGCTCATGTACAAGAAGCCTTTGGTCATGCAGGGTTGTGCCATCACTCACTAGAAGGACAGGACAGCTTTTCACTGCCTTGCATGTACTGGGATGGGATTGGTAAAGCTGGAGGGCCAAGCCCTGCTGCCAGCAGCTGGGGAAGGGTTGTTGCTTTGGTTCCTGTCTCCTGTGATGTACCTAACCAGACGTGTTTCATTCTGAAGCAAAGGCGTTGTTGACCTCACCCAGGCTGAAGTCAGACCAGCAGTTTCTTAATTTTATGACTAAACAAACACTGCAGTGGTGCCAGGGCTTCTGCCAGCCCTCAGGTCCCAGCATGGTCCAGCTGGTTTGCTTTGCAGCAGAGCTTCCTACCAAGCTGGTTTCACTAACCCTGATTGCTGAGGACTCTCAGGACTTGCTCATACGGCTGAAATTAGAGCTCAGAAATGCAGTAGCTTGCTGCAGGCTGCAGGGCAGGACCTGACACTTTGCTCACTGTGTTCTCCAGCTGAGTAAAGACAAAGGGCACCAGACCCAGGGACTGATGGGCACACAGACAGACACAACCCCAGAGCTGGTGGAGGGAGAATCACACCAGAGAGTGAAGCAAGCCCAGAGAGTGAGTTAGCAGGACGGGGCAGATAGGCACAGAGGCCAGGTGTATGAGGAGAAGTGATATCTTGTTGTCTGTCTATTTCTTAACCTGAATTTCTCTTTTTGTCTCCCATAGTAGACAGCGGGGGCAGCTGGGATTGCAGCTATTTTGCAAGTCCCACTATTTCACCGGGAGTATTTCATATATACCAGGATCTGCCTTTGTACTGTAACCCAGCACAAGAAAATGCCTCATCTTTCATTGCATCGCTCTAATTCTAAATTACTGGCACTGCCCAGCAGGATGCACACAGCAGCAATGGCACGTTCTTGAATGTCAATGTTAAGACCTATTTATTCTCTGTTGTTTCTATTTATTTTTAAAGCTAGACTGGCACTGTACCTTGCAGCAGGCTGGCATCCCCCAGCCAGCATCACCGACTAGGGCGATGGTGGTTACAACTCTCACACCAACCTCGTTCTCCCCATGTAGCGCCTCCCGCATCACCACGCCCTGTTTTCTCCAGCCTAGGGGAGAGGAGCAGTAGATGTCTAAAATGATGGGGGGGTGAAAAAAAGGCAAAGTAAAAGCAAGGCTCAACTGGAGGCTTGTCTCCACCCTGCTGCGGAAACCCAAGTGTTCACTGCTCCCAGGAGTGCCTCCTCCCAGTCTTAATGGCAGAGGGACTACAAAGAAGTTGGTTGCTCCTAGTGCTGGATAGCTCCAGAAGCCAGAGCTCTCAGCGGACATACACGCTGCCCTGATACAGTTCTTAGCCTGCTGGAAATGTTTTGCAGCCTAACATGTGGAATGTGATGTTGAACAAAGCCCCCAGGACACTGTACCTGTAGCTGGCCCAGCAAGCCAAGTACCAGCAGAAGGTTCTGCTTGCAGAGCCAGCTGGCCACAGCCATGCGCAGGGGTCTGTGGGCAGGCGGAGCAGGAGTCAAACGTAACTCCTTAGGATGTAGGGGGAGGGAGGGAAAGGATTGCCACCTCCAATTAAACAGTGCAGTCAATGACAACTAGAACCTTTCACAGGAAAGCCTTCGGTACTGAGCAGGTTTTGATTTCTTTCCTGCTAGTGAGTTGTGGATGCAATGGTCTGGACACACCCAGAGCGCAAGCATTGGGTGTCTGTGCTGGATGCTTCAAGGATCTTCCTTACCCTCCCCTGCCCCCTTGTGCCCCCTACCCTTCCTGCAGAGGTTCAGTTGTCATTCACTCAAGCAAACTGCAACTCTCACACTCCCACTGCACTCTTGTTTTGCAGATTATATGAAAGAATCTGTGTGCAGCTCCAGCACTTGTTCCCTGAACAGCAGTGAAAACCCATACGCCACCATTAAAGACCCTCCCATTCTAACCTGCAAACACTCTGAGAGCAGCTATGTGGAAATGAAATCACCTGGCCACAGAGAGTCCCCCTATTCAGAAATGCCAACTTCATCCACAGCCAACAAAAACATCTACGAAGTTGGTAAGTGGGGCAGGTAGCAAGGTTTGTTCCAGCACTGGGTGGGTTCAGTGTAGATGCTCAAAGTTTGTTTCCTTTCTTTTCCAACACAAGCAGCATGGATTTGGCGTAAGGGCAGGGAGGTGCTGGCTGGTGGAAAAGTCCTGTGTGGGTGGCTGTGCTGCAGTAGTGGATCTAAGCATGGTGCAGCCCCAAATTGCTCCTCAGCATGGTGCAGCCCCCTTTTTACATTCTTCTTTTAAACTGCTGCAAAGGCCAGCTGCACGGTTTTGAAAGTACAGAAGCGTAGCACCGCAGTGCCCAGTAATGGGACAAGAGTACAAACTGGAACATGGGAAATTCCCTGTGAACACAAGGAAAAACTTTGGTGTGAGGGTGCTGGAGCCCTGGAGCAGGCTGCCCAGAGAGGTTGTGAAGTCTCCTTCTCTGGAGAGATTCCAAACCCACCTGGCCGTTGTGATCCTGGGCAAGCTGCTGTGGGTTGGACTGTCCAGCCCAGAGCAGGCTGGCCTAGATGATCTCCAGAGGTCCCTTCTAACCCCCACCAGGCTGCAATCCTCTGAAGTGTTGAAGATATTTGCAGACATTATCTAAAGATCTTTTGAAGATATTATCTGCAGAGCTTTGGGAATTATTTGTCCTTGGAGCTGTTTGGTGTTGTTCTCCTTGGTCTGACGCATGTGCTGCCAGGAAAGCCGTGAGAGGAGGAGGCGGTTTGGGAAGCCGCATTCCGTGCTGTGCCAAACCCCGAGTGACCGGTTTGGGGAGTGCCGCTGGTTACCACAACCTGTTTTTCTTGCTTCCCCAGAGCCCACTGTCAGCGTGGTCCAAGACGCCCGCGGTCGGAGTGCCAGTTACCTCCAGAATCCATACGACCTGCCTAGGAACAGTCACATTCCTAGTCACTACGACCTCCTCCCCGTACGGCACAGCCCTACGCACGGGCCCTCTTGGGACAAGCAGTCTTAAAGGCAGGCACCTGGGTGGTGCGCGGTGCTGCAAACACGACCCCTGAGGAAGCGAAAGGGAAGGCAGTCCTTTCCCGCGCCGCAGGACGCTGGCGGGGCTTCGGACTCTCTGCCACGGGGACATAAAATACCACAACATCAGCTTGGGCCAGCTGCTGCTGCATGAGGTTATTTATAAAGACATTTTTGTATGGGTAACAGGAACTAACGAGAACCTCCGCCACCTGTGACTGGAGTATGTCACCCCCAGGAAGGTGTCTGTGTGCTCCAGGCAAGAACTCTCCGTGGTGTGTGTTCTAACCCTGGCTTTGCTGTAAAATAAACCACAAAGACATGCTAAGTAGGACCTATAGAAATGTACATTTCTACCGACTGCATCAAGAAACCTTTTACTGTTAGGAACAAGGTGACTGGGAATCTATTTTACATCTTTGTCATGGAAGTGGACATCTTTCTGAATGCAAGCAGGGAAACTTCTCATTCCACTGCCTGGAAACCTCATTTAATGCCACCACCACGTGCAACCTGTGCAGATCATTGCTAATTAGAATGCCACCACCACGTGCAACCTGTGCAGATCATTGCTAATTAGCACTGAGATGTTCAGTACCAGGATATCTAAGCAGAGGAGTAGGAACACAGGCATGTTCTGCACAGTTCTAAACGTAACATCCTGGCAAACATCCCCTGGTCTTTGCTAATGACTTGTGCTTCAACAATGAGTCTCACACCCAGCTTACTACACTTGTAACAAGCTATAAATACTTTGATTGGCACAGATAGACTTTCATTTTTCTTTTTCAGCTTCTGTTCTGTTAGGTAAATCCAGATTTCTCAGGCAGTGTAAACAGATGCACCTTCATTTACTTCCCTGGGACACTGCAGGTTTGCACAGACTAACCTTGGTCCTTTTCCTAGAACCTAGTCAGCTTCACCAGACCCTCCTTACGAACCACCTCAGCCTGACTCACTTAACAGCATGCCCTTCATGACACTCTTTAATTTGATGTGCATTACCATGTAGTGCAACTTCACCTATTGATTACCTGAAATGTCATTAAATTGAGCTGAAACTGGCTTTTCTTTTTCAGCAGCTGTCTGTGATTATCAAGGGGGTTGACCCAGGGTAAAGTTTTGGAGTAAGCCACCATGATTGTTATTTTTTTTTCAGCAATCTTTATTGATCTAGAAAGTAGAATACTTGCCATTAAGCAGTTCCTTGTAGAGTTTGAGCATGAAAATAGTATTGATTCTAAGTATGTAATTTTATTAGGCAAACATGGAATTAGCAAGTTGACTGCCTCTTAAATATAGACCACAAAATTCTGTTGCACATTCTCCAGTCTGATGGAAGTAGACCAGAACAAAACTAGCACCTCTCCACTGTTCAAAACAGGATCACTTACCTAACCTGCTGGTCTAGGGGACTGATAAGAGGCACCTTCCAGCTCAGAGGCTTGATCCTGGCTCTGAGTCAGACTTGGATCACCTGGAGCATTCCATGTACCCTAAGACAGGCTCAGGCCTTGAGGATTGAAGCCCCTGACATAGGGGTACTGAGCTGCTGGCAGTCTGTGCAGCACCCCTGGGCTTGTGCCATGCTGGGAACCCAATTATGTGCTGGTGGAGGAGCCAGGACCCCTCAGGGCAGGTGGGTTGGCTCTGATCCCTGCCCTGCAAACCAGGAGTTTTGCAGCAAGACAGCTGAGCCATCCTCCAGGCTTCCAGAGCAGCAGATTTTCATGTTGCAGGATAATGCCCAAGTAGTTACATGAATGCTGCATGTGTGCATGGGGGCAATGACTCATCAGCAACAGCAGTTTTCTTTTCCAGGAAAGCCTTGTCTGAGGTGTTAGCAGAACACTATTGCATAGGGCCAGCAGGAAACATGAACAGAAAGACTTACCTCAAAGAAAGATGAAAAACTAAAAATCAAGAGAAAGGCAATTGGCTAAGGAATGCTCTTGTTTGAGACCTACCTTGACACTGAGCACAAGCAGTCTCTCAGCTGCCAGCCTGACCAATGTTTGTGTTGCTGTAAAGTTTCCAACTAGACTCCAGAGAGCAAAGATGCACTCTTATTTTGGGTTTGGGGTTTTTTTTTTGCTGGTTTGTTTTTTGGAGATGTTTTTTGTTTTGGTTTGTTTTTTGGTTCCAAGCTGGATTTTCAAACCAAATGCAATGACTGCATAGAGCTTAACAGGAAAAAAAAAAAAGTACCTTCTTGTATATTGGCATTAGCTTAGGAAATAGGCACTGAAATGGCAATACTTTTTTAAGGTAAGACAGATTTGTAATATATTTGTTCACTGTGCAGAGGTACTCTACCTTGTACAAAATAAATCAAGTTTCTCTCAGTGTGTTTTTCTCAAATGTACTCATTTGCAGACCAGAGCATTCAGCCTGCATGTAGGTCCAACTTCTCCAGCTGATGGGGCTGCTTATAAAGGGGACTGTCCCCAGCTCCCCATCAGAAGAGAACCACCTACTGACAGCAGGTTTACATGCCAGCTGTGGCAGGATTCCTCAGAGAATATAATGCTCCAAGTCAGACTGTGATGTAGAGTTCATTTAGACTAAGAGCTTTAACCCCAAAAGCTCTGTAAGGATCTTCCTCGCAATTCCTCAGCAGTTTAACCTTGGAGGGTCTCAGCAGGAGACCCCAGTGATGCACAAACCCAATCAGACAAGCCCTTGCACACCTACAAAGCACAACCTGGGGCAAATGCCAGCACCAGGATTTTAATGAGGTGCACTTCAGTGCTTGTGGTGACAGTGCCATGCACCACTAGCTGGTTGTTGTGCCTTCAGGTGGGCACTGAAGGACACAGGCCAGCACTTAGCCCAGTGTACTCATCAGTGACAAAGACAGGGCACAGGACAGCTTTCTTGGCAGGTTTTTCAGCACTCCCAGGGAGCCTGATCAATAAATCACGAGCAGAGATTTGCAGCAGAAACACCTTCAGCATTAATGACTCCCAGGCAAGGTAGCAGATGGCTACACACCGAAGCTTTTTCAATATTTGTGCTTCATATTTCCAAAAATCTTGTTAACTAAAGCCCAGCATGTAATCCTCTTACTTGACAAACCACACTCAATAAGCTATTTAAGGCTGGAAACTCATCAGGTTTGAACTGATAGAATAAGTAATTCTAGCTTAATAAAAATGGCTTTAAAGCAGAACCATTCCATGTCTTTTCTGCCTAAGAGTCAGAAGCTCAGCTCCCATCAAACCAGAACCACCACTGACACTCGCTGAACTGCTTCCTAAGTAAAGTTGGAACTTTGAAACATGCAGATGATGGTAGAAGCTTTTGGAAGCAAAGCCCAGTTTGTAGCATTAGAGAGTTCTCAGAAAACTCGTTTCAGGGCCCAAAGCAGTATTGGGAATAATCAGTTGCCTCCTATTAGCAGAGAGACACTTTAGTGCTGGAGGACTGCCAGTTAGGGAAGAAAATGATTGTAGTCAGCAGCTGATGGGAACACCTCCTCATTGGGTCAGTGTCCAGATGGAGAACTGTCTTGCATTGCCTCTGCCAAAAGTACTCTGTGAAGAACTTTCTTGTCCCAGGCTGGATCCAGGACCACAGATCAGGAAAAAGTAGAACAGAACCACAGCAAGCAAGAGAAAAGACTTTCATAGGAGGAAAGTCACATCTCTGAACAGACACCATCTGATTTTGCTTCAAAAGCTGACAGCTTATGGTTATGCACAGAAATGTTATGCTTTGTGTTGCAGCAGCTTGCAAGTACAAACTCAGGTTCTGCTCAGGTTCTTATCTAAAACCTGTTTATGATTATTTAAAGTTCTGGTGGAGGAATTAGAGCTCTTACATTGTGTAACAGCACCCACAGTTATTTCACAGCTGCCCAGGACTTAAACAGAGTCCTGCTTGTTGTGAGGTGAAGGAAGCAGCACATACACAGACAGACCCTGCCTTGGCCACCAACACTGATTTGTGCTCCCATGAGCTTCGTTGGTTTCACTTGCTGCAGAAGGAAGCATAAAACCACACGAAATCCAAACCTGATGTGACAGCTGCCTGCTCATTTGACTCAAAAGGAAGCAACATGAACTCATCCTGCATTTCCAGTTGATGAATTTAGCACTTGGCTGCCAAGGTAATTTGGTTAATTTCAAAATATGCTCCATTCTGGCCAGAAGTGCTGCCAGAACAGCTCCCACGGTCAGCAAGGGCCCAGTCTTGCCCCTCTTCCTCTCCTGCAATGCTAAAAAGGCCCTAAATCACCTTTGTTCCTTTTATCTTCGTGCTGACAACCTGACTCCTGTGCACCACTATTTCTTCAGGATATCAAAGTGGAGTCTCTACTGCTGCAGTTTGCTGGCCCACAGAATTTTCTTACTCATGGCAATGGGACCAAAAAAAAAAAAAATCTACACAATCAGATTCATACAAGCTACATGGAGGTTTGACTGGAGTATAAAAGCTTCCTGAAGTTGTCAAACTCTTGTGACGATGTCCTCCAGCGGCCTCAGAAAGCTGCAGGCCTGGTATGAGCAAAGGCAACCTTTAAAACAACCCTTTCAGTTCCTTTTCTGGGGGTATTTCCACTCCAGCCTCTTCCCACAGCCTGTTCCAAGCAGCTTACTAGCATCCAGTTTAAGTTCAAACCTTCCAGGTCAAATCCCAGCTCTCCCACAAAGTGCACCCAACACCATTCTCAGTCGTCCCCTGTAATTGTTTATTAGAATCATGGATGAATATATTTTAAATCAATCTAAAAAAATAATGAATCAAGGTACAGTACATGCATAAAATACAAAGTAATTTACAAACAGATCAAAACAGCATCTTCAGAACTAATACCAGGAGGAGAAAATGGATTAAAAAAAAACAAAACCAAAAAACCAAAACCAAACCAAGTGACCGACTACAGCAATGCCTTCCGTGTGCCTTACACATCATGAGCACCGCCAGACAGAAAGGTTGGGTATGAAACACAGCTGGTACCTACCCAGATCTGGGTGTTCCCACATGGGTCATATCAGAGTTTGAGAAACGTCCTCCTACAATCAGTGATTTTTCCCTCTAACTTGCTGCAGGTGTTTATACAACACAGCTCTGGTAAGTACTGTGGAAACTCAGTGCCTACAGCCCCCACATCTCAGTGTTAATGAGGCATTGGGAAGCGAGCACGGTGAGTGCAGCGGCAGAAGGCACAGTTCATGTATCCCTGAACAAGCTAATCCAGCAGATGATTTGTACTGAATGACAGGCCACAGAAGGAATGCATCCAGTAAGGAAACTACTCCAGGTGTTTGTTACAGAGCATCTAACCAAACCACTGGAATAATCTAAACATACCAGATGAAACAGAACTGAGAACTAGGAGCAGGTTGTGGAAGTCACTGATCCACCAGCTAGGGGTTTGAATCTGCATGGCATGTGCTAATAAATGTGGTAAGCAATACGTGACAACAGCCTTCGGGTGTGTGTGTGCCAGGACAGAAAAAAGGCATCCTCAAATCCTGATACCACCAGTACTGGGCGGGGGGCCAAGTCTCGAGCAGCACAGCTGCAAGTTCCAGCATTAGTGACCCTTCATCAGTTACACAGCTCATGCTTTCACTTGCTCCCAAGAGGCATCCCCAAGTGGAGTCCCACCAGCATCTCCCTGGCCAGCCTCCCAGCAGCTCTGCCTCATCACAACCTCCTCTGCAGCAGCGGAGCGAACTACAAAAGCTCATTCACAAGTAGAAACCCTGCTGCCTGTTTGTGAGAATTTCTCTTTTCTCCCCCAAAATAGTCTATGTTAAAAATCCTTAACTTGACAATCTGAAGATGTAGCCAAAAACATTTAACTTACATTAAAATTGCACTTCAGAGCAACGGGCACGTCAGCAAGCTGTAGATGCAGACACCTTAAGATGAAGAAAGATTATCCTGCCCAGAGATATTTTCCTAGTTAGCCTTAGAGCAATTGCTTTGAGGAGCAGAATAACCTCTTGGAGTGCTCCCTGAAGGTGTCTGTACTCTGACTAGCGGGCATCATGTTGGAAAGATCCCATCAGTTTCCCACCAATTTACTGAACCAACACCGACGAGTCGCTGTCGGGGAAAATACTGCAGCCACAGAGAAGCAATAGATCGGTAAACACTGAAATCAAAGTGGTTTTAAGACATGGAGAAATTCAGAAGGAATAAGCAGTAACTGAAACACAAGAATGTAACCACAAGAATTACAAATATATTTAAATCTTGGACCTGGGGGATATACACAGCCTGTAGGAAAGACAGAAGGATTCTATATGTTCTGACAGCACTGCATCTTTGGTTTGTTCTCGGTGGTTGGAGGGACATGAATGGGGACCACGTTGTTGCTTGGAGACATGTCGTTCTCACGCCTGTCCGACATCTGCTTCTGGGAAACAATGCGATAGATCTCTGGAAGAGGAGAGAGAGCTCATCAGGCCACCTCGCACCAGCACAACACGGGCACAGAGCTGAGGCTGGGGGCAAGCAGGCATCACACACAGACTGCTCACAGGTTTGGGATTCAATAGGTAACGCACAGCTGTGAAGCTCAACTGCAATGTGTTCTGGATTCGGAAAATAAAACAGGCTTCTTGCAAAAGAAATGTAGCTTTTCACAGCTGCTTGCCTTCCATTGAGATAAGGTTTAGCAACCACAGAATCACAGATGTTACGAGCTGGAAGAGACCTCGAAAGATCATCCAGTCCAACCCCGCTGCAGAGCAGGATCACTTAGGGCAGATCACACAGGAAGGTATCCAGGGGGGTTTTGCGTATCTCCAGAGAAGACAACTCTACAGCCCACCCTGGGCAGCCTGTTCCGGTGTTCTGTCACCCTCACAGTGAAAAAATTCCTCATGTTTACATGAAACTTCCTATGCCTCAACTAAATCTGACAGGATTCACAACATTTTTGCCAGGCATCAGAAACTCTCTGCCCCATCAATTCCTTCTGATGGTTCTTAAGGCTTTGAGAACAGTGGTTGCATGTTTGTGGTTGTATCCACAAACAACAGCAGGATTAAAATGAACCGCTCCAAATTTCTCTCTCTGATAGACTACCCCTGGAGTTCTCTTTTCTATCTGCATGCCTACCATGTACAAGACCTTGCCTATCATCCAGGCAGTTTTAAACCTTCACAAAAGTTTGACTGGCGCCCAAAATGGGAGCCTCAACCCCTTCAGCAGCACACAAATGCTTTAACAAAGCTCACTGTGTTACTGTGGCTAAACTATGGAAAAGAAATACAGACTCCAGAGGAAGTCCAGCACAAACCAGAGAGCACAGGTTAAACTCCCATGGCTTCCTGTGCACCAAATGCCTTGCTCAGTTTCCTGATATTTGTTAGTGGCTGATGGCACGTGCTGTACGTAAACTCAGAGTAGCTACAAAGCACTTCCTTCAGCTGCACAGAAGAGTACAGTGTGTGCAGCACATCACCCCCAGAAAAGAAGTAAAGGATACCAAAATAGAACAGGGGGAGCTCCTTGCAAATTTGAGATTTAAACCCCTTAAAGTTTAAAAACAACAGGCTTGCTAAGCCTTGCTGTAAAAGCAAAGTGTGAGAGCGTTTCAGATTCAGCAAGAAGCTGACCCTGAAATTACATCACTTCTACTCTGCGCAGCAGAAAAGTGCTCAGGCAACGAACACCAGCACTACCATGCAGCAGGACTCCACCAAAAGGGAGTTGATGCCCACACCCAATTTGTGTGCTCCAGCTCACTGCCCTTCACAGGGTTTCAGATAAGCCCTGGCTACAGAAGAAGAGGGTGGCTTCACTCCTCCTGCACAGCAAAGGAGGGAAGAGCACAGCTCACAAACAGCTGGCAAAACAAAGCAAAGGTCCAAGTGCTTCTGGACATCTGAAGGCTCTTATCAGCTGGATAATGACTGTCCAGACACAAACACCTCACCTGACCTCAAACCAAGACCCATCTTTTCCACCAGGAATTTGTCATTAGTGAGCAGCTTTTGTTCAGAGCTTTAATGAGCTGCTGCTCAGTACACATCCTGACATCATTTCAGTACTGGAGACTGAGCAGCCCTGCGCAGAGAGCTCCTCCGTGCACTGCTAAGCGCGGCTCTCACCACAAAGGGAAGAGATAGCATTGAGGAGCTGAAAAGGGGTCCTAACAAACAGGGCTTGAAAATCTTGCCCTTGATGCAACAAGCCTGCTCTAAGCTGCCAACACAAACAAAGGCCAAGTGCTCCCCAGGAAGAGTTAAGAGCAGAGCTGCACGCACCCATGGGGCTCCTGGCAAAAGAAAACTCTCACGGAGACACTGCTGTGACAGTTCAAGGTAACATCGATCTTTGCAAGTGGGGCTTTGAATGAATCTGCCTGAGGGGCCTCCAAACTGACAGCTCCAACTCAGATAAACTGTTCAGAAAAATGGATTTTATATATGCTTCACTTACAGATGAAGTCACTGAGGCAACCAAACAAAGAGCTGCACATGTAGAAGTATCTTCTGATTTCACCCTTTGAGCTCACTCCTCTAACAGAAGGGACCCTCGAGTGAATCCCAGGAAATGAGACTTTTAAAGCCACCTGCAAGGCCACGTGGGACTCAGCAGATAAAAGATCACTTTGCTCTGTGGCAGGCTGCTCGGCAGCCTTCAGCAGAGTGCCAGTGTGCAGAGATGGGAGGAGCAGAGCTGGAAGAGACCTGCTCTGCATTCCTCGAGTTTTCTGCTCCACTACCCTGCCCGACCAGCTCAGGGTGGGCAGCCAGTTCACCTCCAAGTGCAGAATGCTGCCTGCTCCTACCCAACGGGAGCAGGCTCTTGCCAGCTTTGTTGCTGGAAACTCTCCAGCAGCACCTTCAGCAGCAGCAGTTCCCAGTGTTTCACAGAACGTCCTCAACAAGTCCACGCTAGTCTCTAACACAAATTGTCACACACTTTCTCCAGGGACTGCAAGCAAGGACTCACAACAGGGTGCCCTCCGTACAACACCCTCATCTTGCAGCCAAGGCCTTCTGTAAACAGCCCCGAAGCCTTGAGAACAATCTTAACAGCACTGATATCTCTGCTGATAAAGGGACTCTGGAAGCATATCTTCATGATCCTCAGCCCCACGGCCACCCCCAGCAGTCCTACAAAGGACACTGGGCAGCTGTGCGGCTTGAATCACTGATTCACAGCTTGCATTGGGTTGGAAGGGACCCTCGAAGCTCATCCTGTCTAAGCCCCCTGCAGTGAGCAGGGACATCAACTAGATCAGGCCACCCAGGGCCGTATCAAGTCTGATCTTGAATGTATCCAGGAACAAAGCTTCAACCACATCTCTGGGCAATTTGTTCCAGTGTTTCACCACTCTCACTGTGCAGAACTTCCTCCCTATGTCCAACCTAAATCTACACTGTTCCAGCTTAAAACCATTGCCCTCATCCTGTCACTACAAGCTCCTCTAAACAGTTTCCCCCCAATGGCCCCAACTCTCCCAGCCTATCTTTATAGGGGTGGTGCTCCAGTTCTCTGATCAGCTTCACTGCTTTCCTCTGGACCCAATTCAACAGGTCCATGTCCTTGTGTTGGTGGCCCCAGAGCTGGACACAATACTGCAGGTGAGGTCTCAACAGAGCAGCATGGCAGAATCACCTCTCTCAAGTCAACCTGCAGCAGTGCCAAGTTTGTTGCTCACTGCTGCTGCTCTCTCTTCTGCAGTGCCAACCTCTGCACAGCCACAGATACAAGGAGACTCTCTAGATTCTAGAGGCCTAGGAGAAAGACCAAACAGCTCAAAGGTGTGTTTCCCTGAATCAGCTGCACACCTTCACCACAGACAGCTTTGCTGGTGTGAAAGGGAAGGTAGGAACAGCTTAAACCTGCTCTCAACAGGGCAAAACACCCAGCAACAAAGCCCACACTGAAACTGGTCTGCAGGGAGGAAGGGCAGGCTAATGAAGACCTGTGCTTTTAATGAAGACACTGCACTTGCTGCCTGGCTCAGGAACTGAATGAGACCTTATTAAGAGCACATTCAGCTGAATGCATCACTGCATAATTGGTAACTGTGTAAGACAGGCCTGGCTCTGTGAGAGGGTTGGGAAAGAGTGTCACTGCTGCCTAGGGGGAGCTTGTCCAGTCCTTGTCTGCTCAGCTTGCACTAGCATTTCATTCATTTTCAGGTGTACAGAGCTAACAAAAGAGGAAATCCCTCTATTTTTTGATGCTAATGCTCTGTGATGTTGTTTCCTTGGAGATGGGATTCCTTAGAGATGAAACCGCAGCAGAATGCAGCACAGGAACAGAGACAGCACAGAGCCGGGCAGGGAACAGAGGCAGACTCCAGTTTACTTTAAGGATGCTTTATCCTGCTGTGAATGCTCAGAGTGGCTAGGATTATAATACCAGTCTCTCCTTATTTGCCAGATGATACAAAGCAGCTTTGTGTGCCCTACAGTCAGCCCTTGAAGTCTAGACATCTTGCAACATAAGAACGTGGCTAGGAACTATTACGCTAAGCCACAGAAGGAAAAGGTCCTCAAACCCTCATCTGGAATCCACACAAGGGCAGAAAAAAGCCCACTAGATGCAAGATATAGCCCTGTCTAAAAGTCCTCTATAATACAGGGAGAGGAGAGAAAAGCTTCTCCCCGTTCTTCCACCTGTAACAACAGCAGATCACATACTCAGGCTGTGCCAGCTGTAATGGACTCCTTCCCATGCCCAAAGCCACCTATTCAAAGCAGCTTCATCTGAGAACTTAGGTGTGGATAAGCTTAACACAGACCCTGCTACACCTCCAAGGGAGTGCTCTTGCAAGTTTCCATTACTGTCCCAACCAGACCAGCTTCAGAAGGGCCAGAGAAGAAAGGAGTTTTGCTACAGACCTTAGTCACAACACCCTGCTCAGGAGAGATCTGAGTAGCAGTGCAAAAGGCACTGGGAGCAGCCTGGGATGTCTCTGTGGTGCCATTCCCAGCACTGCAAATACCAGCAGAGCTAGTGAAACAGCATGCCCTGCCCCTTCTGCCAGCCAGCTCCACTCACAGCCTGTGGCAAAGCCTGCTGGCTTTACCAACTTCCCTCTTCAAAGGGCAGCGAGCATTCCACCCACAGGCACTGTGCTGGGAGGCAGCCTTGCCAAATACAGACTCTCCATGGTTCTACAGGGTCACTGAAAACTGCATTCCTCAGATGGCTGCTCCACTCTTTCCTTCAATGTGAATCATTAACACAAAAAGCCATCTCTGAAGTGTTATTGAGAAGTTTATTGGCAGCACACTTGTCCTTAGCATGCCAGTCACAGCCAAGATGGAGCCAACCTGCTGCTAATTCATTATTTACTTCATCTTTATCTCTCTGAAACAGAAGCTCCTGTCTGGAGCAAGCCACATGCCCACTAATCAGCAGAAGTGGTTCTCCCAGCACTGTTGAACCAGTCCCTCCTGAACAAGGATCCTGCCCACACACCCAAGAGCTCTTTACCCAAAACAGTCACAGCAACATGCAGGCAACACTGACATCTGTGGAAAAGCAACAGGCTCAATCTGTCCAAGTGCACCAGAGGCAAGTTTTAATCACTCATTGTCCCATTACAGACTGCTCTTCCTCACAGGAAAATTAAACTAGGAAAAGAAATAAATAGCAAAACTCCCCAAATCAGAATCCAAAATAACTTCTGGAATAAAAGGTACTGTTGGAAGCATGTGAGGAGAGATAAACAGCCCAGCCTGTGCCCGAGAGGTGAACTGCTTCCCCATGGCAACGGCAGTGTTGGCTGAGCGTCACACGGCTCTGTGGCAGCAAGGCGGCAGCCCAGGGCATGCAGGAAACTTTCCACCCCTTCAGCTGTCACTGCTGGAGAACAGAACAATCCACTGGGAGACAGGGACAACAAGGTGACCAGTTTATATTGGCTGTGACAGCCTGACAGGCACCTTGGAGAGGATAAACAATGTCTGATATATTTCCAGTTCTGTTTTATTGGTGCTGGTGCTGATGGAGCATGAAAGTTAATTCACTAACCTTCACCTGAGAGCCCTGATCCCCTCTGAAAACAGAGAGTTGGTTGTTCTACATCATACACATCCCAACAGGCCAGAATCTGACCTCAAAGTTCAGCCTAGGTGCTCTGAGAGGAGAGGGCCTACCAAGGACCACATGCATGACAGAAGACACTTGAGGTTTTAGCAGTCATGAGTAGGCAACAAAAATGATTGTTCTAGGTGTGCCAGGCAGTCTGAGAACATCCTGACTGGATACTAAGAAGAAATTCTTTGCAGTGAGTGTGGTAAGACACTGGAATAAGTTGCTTGGGAAGTTGTTGTATGGGCCCTTGAGCAACCTGGTCTAATGTGAGGTGTCCCTGCCCATGGCAGGGGGGTTGGAACTAGATGATCTTTAAGGTCCCCTCCAACCCACACCAATCTATGATATGATTCTGTGTCTTTGTCCCAAAAATCCATGCCTGAATCATGACCATTTCTGACAGGTCTGCCCTCAGGCAGGTGAAGAAATCAGGAAATCCAGGCAGCATCCCTGATACCATCACTGCCAGCCACTCCTTAGTCATCCACCCTCTGATGGCAGTAGTAGTTAGTCAAGGAGGGAGTCAAGCTAACATAACTTCTCTCTTCTTTTTAAGGTGCAATGTTCAATTACAACCAAATGACTACACTGAAGTTAAAAGGGAACCACATGGTTGTGCTAAAGAGGAAACAAGTTCTAGTCCCAGCACTGTATGGAGCAGTGAGATGAGAAACATTCCTATGCACTGTTTGTTCATCTAACATGGGGGCACTTTTTGCTGGTATAAGGAGAGGAGCATTACTGCTTAGGAACTCACTGTTAAAAACACAATAGATCCAGAATCTGTTGGAGGCCTCTTAACAACTAAGGGTAAGGCAAGAAACAGATGGACACAGGCAAATAATACTCCACAGCCTAACAAGCTCTCTCCACTGCTCAGGTGCTCATAAAGCATTTCAAACATCTCCAGAAATGCTACAGAATTTAGACTTTGATTAAACTTCCTAGCTGCCTCTTCACCCAAATGTATGTAAGCCTGCTTGTTCCAGTATGGCTCAAGTGTCCTTTTTGGTGTGTGTTCAAAAGAATGTCTAAATTAGATGGCAAAAAGAGAAAAAACAAATCAAAGCTAACAAGATGCCAATGTCACAGCAATCAGATCTGACTGAGACGCAAGCTTATCAGTGGGGCTGCTGCTCACACCCAGCACATCATGCAGCCTGGCACATGCTACACTGGGAAAGAGGGATTTAAATTTGCAACTGGGAAACATGCTAGAGGCACTCAGAAAAGAGAGACAACAGAGACATACCAAAACAGAGAGGGCTCTCAAATGTTTTGAAGACTCAGATTTAGAGAGCATTTGTCAAAGCTGAGAATGATAAAAGCTCAAGCACCCCCCACACCACTGTTGTCCCACCATGCCCTAGCTACAGCTGAAAGGGAACACAGCAGTACAAAAGTCCTACAACAGCTGGTGATTTCCACACCAGTTGGAATTCCCTTTAAGCCATGGTTAAGTTAAGGTCTCCCACATAGCTGTAGTGGAATGTCTCAGTCTTAACAAGTTTTGCCTATCTAAAAAAGGGCTTAAGTAAAAAGGAAGTACTTTATCCAGAGAGCATAAAAAAAACACAGCACTTACTGCTGTCACATGTCACATGGGCCAAAAGTCCAAGAACTATTACTAAATGCAGTGACTATCCTGCAGCTCAGGAGTTACCACATCTCAGATTATCAGGAGAAGTGTTGTTCAAAGGGAGGATATCTACTCTTTCATCCCTTCTCCCTTGGCAACTGCCATGGTCACCATTAAAGATGGAAACAAACTAGACTGACTTCTCTGATGAACAATGGCTGTTTTAACTTGATGCCTGCAGGAGGCAATTCTCCAAGGGCACTCCCTATACTATACACAAATGGGAAACTGAAACATAAAACCAGGCTGATGAGAAACCTGGGGCAGATCAAAGTGAACACAGTTTTCATCTCTGAGCTCAAGGCTGGTCCTTCCCCTGTGACACTTTGAAACTGAACTCCAAATCTTATGGCTGAGAAGAATAATTAAATAGCAAAACTTTAAACACTTTACGGGCAAAGAAATGCCTGCTTGCACCATATCTGAGCAGCCTTCTGCCCTTCCCCCTTGAAGCACAAAGCACAAGATGACTCACCTGTCAGAATAGTCTGGAAAGCTGCTTCCACATTTGTAGAGTCTAAAGCAGACGTCTCAATAAATGACAAACCATTCTTCTCTGTGAGGACAGAAATACTATAATTAGAGAGGTACATCACATATCTCTTTCCCATCTGGAAGAACTTCTCTACTAGACTGCATTTGTAGTGTTCCCAGTGAGATGCATGGGTATCAACTATAAAAGGTTGTGGGTTTTTCCTCTTCATATGATCTGAAAGCAACATCACCCAAGAGCAGCATTAGAATTTACACTCATTCATTCCCAAGCACAGAGATCAGTCCAGTGCTGTGTTACTTTGAGCCACATCTTCCTGCACCACTGAAAGGGAGAATTTGCTACACATCCGTGAATTGTGTGAGGAAGCTTCCTGGACTGTCATTAACCTTACCAAGTTTTCTTTAACCTCATCAGCTTCAAGGCAGGCAGATCTCCAGACAAGTTATTAGCATTAGGAAATTATTTGGAGTTCACTGACCTGCAAAAGCTCTGGCCTCATCTGTAGGGACTGCTCTCAGGTGGCGCAAGTCGCTCTTGTTCCCCACGAGCATGATGACGATGTTGCTGTCAGCGTGGTCCCGCAGCTCTTTCAACCATCGCTCCACGTTCTCGTAAGTGAGGTGTTTAGCAATGTCATACACCAGTAATGCCCCTACAGCTCCACGGTAGTACCTGTGGGTGAAGAGATGTGCCAGAGAACCAGCATGGGACATCATAATTAGAAGTGACAAGTTACTGTGCAGTAACAAGAAGCAGCTGTTACTAAGATAGCTACATAAAAACAGCACATCTAAAAGCAGGCTACGTGGGACTTGAAACAAAGAAACAGGACATCTAGACTAGAGTTATGCCATAGAGCCCCACAGCAGCCAGGGCAGCTCAGAGTCTAGAGGGTATGCCCAATTCCACGTTCGTGGGGAGAACCCCACAGCCCAAAAATAAAGCTCTGGAGTCTGTGGGGAGCTCCTGTCACCTTCAACCTCTGATCCACTCCTGGAAAGCCTCCCTAACCCACCCCTGTGGGTGCAGTACGGGCACAGCTCACAGTGATAGAGAGACTTGCAAATGACTCACTGGATCATAAAAACGTCAACCTGATCTATTCCCTTCGCAAAAGGCCACAGCTGGTCTCCTTTCAGACTAGAGAGAGGCACAGTAACAGTCAAAAAGAGACAGGCTATGTTCTTCCATCCCACAATTACCTCCAGCTTTACTGAAATACAGCTTTTACTCTGATGGGTTGTGTTGTTTGGAATTTTTTTTTTTGTTTGTTTGGTTTTGTGCTTTGTTATTTTTTTCCCCTGTTGGTTGGTTGCCTTTTTTTTTTTCCAATTACATAAGCATGGAAAGTGAGCCCTTGCTGCTACACAAGGGTTTCTGGTCTTAGGTTAACCACTGATAAAGTAATATCTGTGTTCCTGGGGGTTTTATCAGCTGAGTCTCTCAGAGCTCTTGCATGCTAGGCATTCCAGTTCCATATCATGAGAGCACCAAGAGGCGAAGCAGCTTGCGCAGGGACACACTGTATCAAGTTTCTGGGCTGAATAATATTTAAGGTTCATTCCAGCAGAGGCTGTGAGCATTATACAACACAATACAACACACATACACACACTTGCAGTTTCTGAGGAATTGGCAAGTCCCAGAACTGCTCTCCTCAGCAAAAGCTTCTCTTCAGCCACACAAGCTGTCACTTACGCTGATGTTATAGCTCGGTATCGCTCCTGTCCTGCCGTGTCCCATATCTGAGCCTTTATTGTCTTCCCATCAACTTGAATGCTTCTTGTTGCAAACTCTACTCCAATGGTGCTTTTGCTTTCCAAGTTAAACTCATTGCGAGTGAACCGAGACAGGAGGTTACTCTTGCCTACTCCGGAGTCTCCAATAAGCACAACTACAAGACAAAAACAACAGGAGGATCAGATTCCAGGTGCAGAAAACACTTTCACAATCACCTGCAATAAACACTGATTTCCCAAAGTATGAAGGAAAGAATAGCAAAAGCTACCATTCTTGTCATGGATCAACTGTCCAGGTCTTGGGATTTCTAGAGAACCAAAGCTGCCACATTCAGCAGCTTTCTGAACAGACTTTAGACTTGACTTCAGTCTCCTTTGCCCAGCACGGAAAAACATTTCTCCTCCAGAAGGGTTATGCACAGCTCTTGCTGCAGAAACCAAGGACTAGTTGGATTTCACAATCTTGTAACACTAGAACTAAAAAACAACAAAACAAAAATCCCCATGCCACGCCAATGAACTCTTCTCTTTGCTGAAGAAGTCTAAAACACAGGGCGAGCAGCAGACTCCCCACACTTCATGTCTTTGCAGAAAAGCAGCTCCCTACTGGGGCAGAAAAGATTGTGAATAAAGAACTAACCCCAGGAATCCCACAAGACCACCTGATGGAGAGTATCAATGTTGGCAGAGTGCTGTGGCTCAGCTCTTCTGCAGTCCCTCACTGCTGCTGCAGTCCCTGGCACACTTAGGCCAGAGCTTGAGACAGCTCTAAAATGCTGCTAGGGTCTTGGTGGGTCTCAGAACCACCATCGACTCCATCTTCCCTGCCTCAGCTTGCCTCATCACAGCACCACTGCCTAGCAAACTAATTGGAAGGATTCAGCTATGTTTGACCAAAGGTTTAAAGTCCAGTTGCTACAGGAAAAAAAGCATCAGGAGGGCTGGCTGCAATATCCTGTAATGCTGAGCTGAAAGGTGTGGGTTTAATGTAACTTAAAACTCTCCACCAAGATGCAGGCCACTGGATGAAACACATTCATGAGCCTGAGTCACACCAGCTGGAGCCTCTCAGGATGATCTTATGCCCTTAACAAAGATAAGGTACAGAACTGATAACAGAAGGGAAGGAAAAAACGATGAATAAAATCCTTGAGAACAAAGGCTGATAAACAGTCCAACAGTGAATCAAGGCCAGTTTAGGCAAAGGACTGCATGCTCACTGGCAAAAAAAAAAAGAAAAAAGCTGTGGCTGTTTGTTTTGAAACAAACATTAATATTTCATAGAATCATAGAACTGTTATGGTTGGGAAAGGCCTTTACGATCGACTGCAACCACAACCTAACTCTACCACGTCTGGTGCTAAACCATGTCCCTCAGCACCACATCTCTGTTGTTTAAACACCTCTGAGGATGAGGAATTCAGTCACCTCCCTGGGAAGCCTGATCCAGTGTTCAAGAACCCTTTCAGTGAAGAAGTTTCTTCTAATGTCTAACCTGAACCTCCCCTGGGGCAACTTGAGGCCACTTCCTTTTTATCCTCTTATATTACTTGTTACTAGAGAGAGGAGACTGACATCCACCTCACTCCAACCTCCTTTCAAGGGAGTTGTAGAGAGCCAGAAAGTCTCTCCTGAGCCTCCTTTTCTTCGGGCTAAACAACCCCAGCTCCCTCAGCTGCTCCTCACCAGACCTGTTCTCCGGACCCTTCACCACCCTTCCCTGGACATGCTCCAGCACCTCAATATCCTCATTGCAGTGAGTGGCCCTAAAATTGAATCCAGTACTTGGGGTGCTGCATCCACCAGTGCCGAGCACACCAGAACAATCACTCCCCCGGTCCTGCTGGTCACTATTCCTGACACTGCTGTTGCCCTTTACCACCTGGGCTCAGTAACAGAGATCATTTAACAATTAAGACAATGCAAAGCAGCACTAAAGATTTGTGTGGCACAAGAGTGGAGTGAGCTCACCGAACACACCTCGATCACACCCAGTCTCAGTTTAGCAGTGCAAACACTCCCATCTGCCGCTGCATCAACAGCAGCCCTCTGAACACCATCTTCTAGTTAAATAATGCAAAGCAGTTCTGACAGATGGGATTTCCTCTAACTGCAAGGGCAAAGCAGCACCTTTTAAGCATGCACCATAAAATAAAATGAAAATGGTAGCCTCAACTACGGCCTTGTAGCAAACGCTTCAAGATCTTTCCAGCGTCCTCTGCCAGCTGACTCAGCACAACGCCAGCCAAGCTCTAGGAGTTGCTTAAAGCACAGAGTGGGCTGTTAACCACTTCTGGCCATGGAGATCACAAGCACAGGTAAGTTGCAAGGAAGTATGGTGAATGCAAATAGGATTCTACTTTCCCATGTGACAGGTCCACACTGTTCAGTGTCAGCTGCCCTGACCCAGTTTTGCTGGCACAAAAGACTCTACACCATAATAAACCTGGTGCAAGGGACAGAGCACCTAATTGCATCATCACCACTTGGCAAACTGCCACCAGCTTTCCTGGGTTGGTTCTCTTTTTTTTTTTTTTTTGGCAAATAAACTCTTCAACACTCTTTTGGCATGTTTAGGCCACAGCTTCACATGACATCATATCTGTATTCACTGGGATGTGTTACAAACAGGTTCCTAGGAGGTGAAAGTTGTCAACTCCCTTCACACACCTCAGTCCTGTCATCAGGCAACTCTGGCAGCAGCCAAAAACTTCTCTAAACAACAAAAGCAACCTACATAGTTTCCTTTGCCCAGCAGAACGCATCACGTAACTGTTCAGAACTCCCCTCAAACACATTTTTCTTGTTCAGGCCATGTTTTAAATCACAGCTTTAAGTCAATCCAATACATGAATTATTTTATTTCCTCTGCCAGGTTTTTTCCTTTTCTTGTCTGAATCCCATGCTGCTTATGTTCTGAACAGTTTCCAGCACCAGATTAATATGTCCCAATTAAAAAAGGAAACTATTAGACTTTCCTCCTTGAAGTCAGCTATTTCCTCTACTTAATTGGGCCACTGCAGCTCCTCCTGATCATGAACACAGAACAGCTTGCAATGTCAGCAGGTGCCTAAGACTCTGCACTTCTGCCAGTCTAAGCAAGTATCACTTTGAACAGCTATGACCTGGAACAGCTTTAACAGCAACTCTGTTTTATTTTTTTAAATTTTGCTTTCCTCATTAAACCACCTCCCCTGGTGCAGCTTGAAACCATTTCCTCCAGTCTTCTGCTTGTCACCAAGGACAAGAGGCTGCTCCCTCCTCACTCCAACCTCCCTTCAGGGAGTTGTAGAGTGATGAGGTCTCCCCTCAGTCTCCTCCTCTCCAGACTGCATGCACCCAGCTCCCTCAGATGTTCCTTGTAGCCCAGGTGCTCCAGACCCTTCACCAGCCTCAGTGCCCTTCTCTGAACATGCTCCAGCATCTCAGTGTCCTGCCTGTAGTGAGTGACCCAGAACTGAACACAATACTCGAGGTGTGGCCTCACCAGTGCCAAGTACACAACAGGAATGACCCTGGAGAGCTCAGTCCCTTTCTAACTATCCTGAGCAAGCAGTTTCTGGGAGGGAAATGACGTTATCTAGTTCCCTGTTAAAGCTAATAGTTCCTGCATATGCACTGTTATTGGGCTTTTCTTCCTAACAGTTAGAAATTATCTTCTAATTTACAGAAGAAATTAGTGGTCAGGGCCAGTTGATGTTCGTGTGCCAGCACTGTCCATTAGCTTTATTAGTTTCTTCTTCCAGTGGTGTTTACAGAAAGCAACCACATCTTCTCTTGGCTTTGTTCTACTAGCTAAATAAGCAAAACTTCTCAAATGTTTCCTCATAAACAGACTGTCATTTCCCCAAGCTTTTTCCCTACAAGAGTTTTTCAACTTCTTTACCACACAGCGAGAACAACACCACAAGTCCTTCTAAGTAAGATCTCCCTGTGATAGTGGCAGGGATTTTAATATTTCCATCTCTACTAGGCACACCTGGAGCAGGAATTACCTTTTCCTGACCACATCACCTTAATGGCTCAGACTGCCTGTGATCAGGCTGAAATACTCTAGCTTTAAGTTGGCAAACTTTACCAAAGTACTGTGAGTCCCCAGACATAAAACCCTACATCCCAGATCTCACCTCACTTGGAGGACTGCAGTCCTCATCAGAAAGCATCCCTTCCACTGCTGCACTCCAACTTTCTCCTGTACTACCCAACTTGCATCATCAGCAAATCCCTTTACTACATCAGCACTGGAAGGAAGAAAGTCCAGAGGAAACATTTAAGCAAGTTCAGCCACAAGACCTGCTCTTGAAAACCTCCATCAATCACCTTCTCTGGACCAGCGCATCCTTTACAGAAGCAGCACTTTAGAAAGCTTCACAGTCAAGGGAGATTTGTATTGGCACATCCTGAAAGCCAGGACAATGATCATCCCACCCTAGTCACCACCAGGCAGGTCATTCTCACTGCTTTAGTGACATGCCAGTTCAATATGTGCAACCATGTGCTTTAAATCAATGCATTTGACTATCTACAGCACTTACCTCCCCCCTTCCTCCCCAAAGGTTTAAGACAAGCATTTGGTGGAGAGAAAAATCAAAATTAAAAAAAAAAAAACAAAAAACAAAAACAGAGAAGTTCAAACTGCTTCATACATTTTCCTTCTTTAACTCCAGCTTGATTTCTGTAGAAGACCGAAATAAGAATTCCATTCCATTTCCTGCATTGCATGAAAAGCCATTTAGAGAACTCCATCAAGAAAGGATTAATCTTTCACCAACATTCCAGCTCACTCAGTCAATTTTTACTTCCATTAGGCCTCTATTTTCTGAAAATTTCAACTAAGTTAGATACTTTCCCTCACAAAATGTTATTGCCAGGTATTACACAAGCCACATACTACTACCTATAACAAGTATACCACTGCTAGGACTTACAATGTCTGAACCCACTCAGCTTGCTGTTGAACTCTGCTGTTAAGAGGCATATCAGTAAAGAGCCTGGACACACACCTGTGGCCTGTAGAAGAACTTGCTGATGAACACCTCCTCCTGTCCCCTTCACACAGGGCTCAAAGGAGATGTGACTCTACACCTTGTAGGTTACTGGTGACAAACCTGATATAATCATGTCTTAATACTATCTCCCTCTTCTGTGCTGCTGATTTATTCAGCCATTGCCTGGTGTCAAAGGCACTTTGGAGTAGGGGTCATTCATCACCTGTATATACCATATGTAACACAGTGCTGGGCCTCCAAACACCTCTGCAGTAAAAGAGCTGATCTGGCAGGGTTGTTACAGCCCAAAAGTGCCTCCACATCTAATGCAGAGAAGGCAAAGGGCTCATTGCTATTGTACAAACCAGTATCATGCAACCACCTTTCCCTACAAACTACCCTAAATGAAACACAAGAAATACAGTGTTTTCTAAAACCCAAACCAACAAGTCTGTTCAGTTTCAGAGTGTTTCCTCAACATCAAAGATTAAAACTAGAGACATGAACATGATGCAAAGTGGGAAGCAGACAGCTGAAACAGGACTTTTTCCTAACAATGAGCTGAATGTCACTGCAGGTGAGGTCTGTGTTCAGAAGTGAGAAGCCTGATCCCAAATCCAAAGTCCCAGATGGTCAAGGTGCAGACAATCCTCTCATCAGGCTTTGTTCACAGAAAACACAGAAGACATCTACAAGTGAGGGTCGTTTTAAAAGCTACTCATCTACTGCAACTACCTTAATTTAAAAGAGCTGTAAGTTCCTGCATTTAAGCCAGGCTTAATTTCTTAATATCCTTACATCATTATACTTTCCTCCCACCAAAATTAGAGCAAGATTCCTACAAACTGGATTTCATAGATCTTGTGTTTCCTCAAGTGTAGGAGGCACTGCTCTCTGCTAAGCCCAAGAAGCGTGGAAGAATAAGAAGATCTGTAGTTGGACAGAAAGAGTTTGAGAAGTTGCCTTTTTACAGGTAGGCTTAGGGTTTAGTGCATGTGGAAGTGTTGCAAGAGTCAGGAGAGGGGCATTTTGTAACAGGTACTGTGATTTTAATTGTACAGCCACACAGGCAGGCTCAGCTTACATCCACCAGCAAAGTCAACCAGACTGTGACATACTGCTGCTGTTAGTGGCTGACAGTACAAAAGCAGAGGTCTCACAAACAGACACATGGTGGCTTAAGTCAAGAGTAGTAAAAGACACTAAGACTAGAGATTATCATCCAATTATTATAAACCAAGTCAAACTCAGAACTCAGTCCCACCAACCCACCATGTCCCTTCAAGTTCATAAATCCAGAAGAACTCTCCTACTGGATTAAGTGTCCTTCTAGACCAACAACCAGTGTGACTGCCAAGAACTGATGTCTGAAAAACATGATGTGTAACAGAACAAACAATCTTTGTCCTAGCAAGCCCTTGCATCTCCAAACAAGCAACACCTTCAGGCCTGCCATTGTAACCATCACAGCAAAACACCCCAATGGACATTTTTCTTCCTCTATAAATTGGCACAGTGTTTCAAACCCATTTATAGTACTTATGGCAATGCACCACTCCAGGATTTGCATATGCATCTGAGGGATTTTATGGCCTTTTGGGTTTGCTTCCTGCTCAATATAAGAAGCATTTTGGGTAACCTGAGAAATTGTGACATGAGATACTTTCCCCACTTGCCCTTATCACTCACTGGTTTAATTCTGATAAAGCTGTACATCAGTTTAAGAGATGTAAGGATATAAATCCATTAGGTCTCTCTTCTGACTATTTTGATGCCTTTCTCCACCTTTTTAATTCTACAGCACCCTTTCCAAAATGGGCATGCCCATCCTGGCTACATATATCTCCTCAGTCCCCAAGATGTTCATATCTTTGATTCAAACATCATCTTAATGTCCCCCTTGAGTTCTTATTTCCTTTTCTATGAATTCTTACCTACTTTTTGCCTTTTTTGACCAGTACCTGGTAATAAGACATTCATTCCAGAGACCTATCCATAACAGCTTTAAGATCATTCCAGATTGCCGACAGCTTGTTTACAACCACCATCACCTTTGGAAAGTTACAAGTTTCCACAATTTGTCTTACTCTGCATTTGTTATGTTATTTCAGCTGTCACAGTAATCCCAGTTATGTGACACTGCATCAACTTCCTGCAGTCTACTTTAGTTTTGCAAAGCCTAAATGCTCATCTTCACAGCATCATTTTCACAGCACTCCCAACAGCTTTCTTAGTCTAATCAGAAAAAAAAAAAAAGGCGCTGTAGAAGGGGCAATCAGTTAAGCTAGCTTTGAACTTTTCTCAATAACTGGATCCCAACTCTTATTTCCCACTTACACAAGGAAGTAGGTCTAACAAAAGATAGGATCACTCCCAACAGCTCTGAGTCACTGGTATTTCCCGGCCTTCACAGCTACAAATATTAATTAAAAGCACACTGCCAGAATTGTATGAAGAAATAATGCAGTGAGTTTGATATTGTAGGTGCTTCTGTGTACAATTTAAGATTGATATGACTAAACTGGAGGTCAGCAGGGCCTGTGTCTATGCTACAAGCATAGAAAAGAGGCCCTCCTTGGTACTTCCCAATGTAAGTGCAGGTGACTGATTTATAGTTAGGAACAATACCACATTCCACATGGCAATTGGATAAAAAAAGGCTACAAAAGAAATTTAATTTTTCCAAGTGAACACAGAAGAAAAAAAGCTGATGTTTTTCCTCTATCCTGAGTTTCATGATAACAAGCACTGTTACAAAGTAACAAGCAACACCATAAATCCTAAATACGACTTCACAATACCTTATCAACAACTACTTTTCACAACACTTTGCTTGCTTTTGCAGCGGGATTTAAAAAAACTGGCCAGTCAACTTCAAAACATCAGCATTTCTGTAGGTGTTTCACAGCATGCTTTAAGAACTTAGCAGCAGGCTAGCATTTTCCTCTGCAGGGAGTGAAACATCTACAGTTACCTACAACCTGCTAGATTTTAACCCAACTTGCTGCTGTAGGGCCATCAGTGCTGGAACACAAGGTATTCCTGCCCATCTCTGCCGGGTGCCACATGAGGTGCCAGGACAGGATGAAGAGCACTGGGTATGAAACAGCAGTTACATTCACTCTTTATCAAGGACTCAGAATACAGAAGGGAGTAAACAGTATCACTGTGTTAAATTAGCTGCATCATCCACCAGTGCTGAGTATGGCTCGTTCACTTTACATTCCTCTTCAATAGCTAGAAAAGGTACTTATTAACCCTGGACATCCTCACAACCATCTTTGCTCGTCACCCCAGCAGGCTAGACATTGCTTCGGCCTCCATACGAAGCAGAAACCTTGGAGAAGAGGCAGACTCCCCCGATCACCCCTACGGAAACCAACCCAAATCTGACATTTTGGGGTGGGGTCGTACCAGTGCCCGAGGCGCTCTGGAGCGGGCAGCGACACCCAGCCCACTCTAGGCGATCAAGCTCCAGAAACATCCGAGCAGGGCTCGGCGAAACCCGCGGAAGCGCAGCCCCCGTCTTGCACCGGAGGCTGGCCGGAGCCCTCCACCCTCCCCAGTCCCGCAGCTCTCCCAGGCAGCCGCGCTAGGGGAGAGCTGCTTGTGGGTCGGGGCTCCTTCCCCGGCGGCAGGAGGGTGACGCCGTGAGGAGGCCGCTCCCCTCGCCCCGCCGAGGCAGGGACCCCCTCCGGAAGGTGACCCCTCCGGTTGTGACAGAGATGAGACGGCGCGGCCGTTACCTTTGAAGAGATAGTCGTACTCGTCATCGCGGGTGCCCATGGTGGGGTGCGCCGAGGCGCGGCGGTGGCCGAACACTGGGAGCAGGAACCGGAGCCGGACCCCTCCCTACAGCCGCCGCAGCGCTTCCGCCCTCCGCGTTCTGCCCGCCCACCGCCAGGTGCATCCGGGGCAGTGCAGAACTGCTTCCAGAAACAGAGCCGCCGCCCTGCCCGCCCCGATCTTAAAGGGACGGCACCGCGGGCGGGCCGGGCTGAGGTGGAGTGTCTGCCTAGTCCGCACGACCCGCACCGACACCCTTCATTACCCATCCGGTGGTTACGGCAGCGGGGATGAACCGTAGCGGGGGTCGGAGGAGAAGGCACTAAAGGCGGCCGGGAGAAACTACTGTCACAGCGGTTCCATGGTGTAATGGTTAGCACTCTGGACTCTGAATCCAGCGATCCGAGTTCAAATCTCGGTGGAACCTGAAACTTTTGACTTTCGTTTAGGTTTTTCTGCTCGCGTTGTATCCAGACGCGCTCCTCGGGCTCCTTCACACGCAGAAGTGGAACAGTCACGCCTCACCTCTTGCTTTGATTAGTGCCCACCGGCGCTAACTCCAGGCACGGCGTGAGTGCCCTTCTGCCGGCATGGTAATGGCTCCCATCCCAGAACTGCCCACAAACACAATGGAATTTGGTGTCGCTTGGCAGAAGGCTTCCCAGGTCTCACAGATCGATGAAGAGAGACGGGGAGCTACTGGTTCAGTGGGGGCTACAAAGCTACAAAGATGCTTATCAATAGGTAAAGGGTGGAGGGCAAGAGGATGGGGCCAGCCACTTTCCAGTGGTGCCCAGTGTGAAATGTGTACATTTGATTCGTGTCAGCATAGGATGATTTTGGGCCCCAAGGATGGAATGTGACCTGTCTTTTGCATGCCTTCTATAACCTCAAGTTAAGCACAAGACCTTGAGATAACAGAAGTTGGGGCTGAGCTGATGTATGTAGCCCATATATCTTGATACACCAGTTGGTGCCAGCCTGCTGCTAATTGCAACAGTGTTATTTAAGAAAGCATCTAAAGCACACGAGCCAAAGTTCATCCAAAGGACGAGCTGAGGAAGACTATGAACTTCATCCATGACCACCAAATGAGGGCAGAAAAGAGCCCCGGAGAAAGAGAAAGCATGTGCATGGGAGACCATGCTTATTTCAATAACTCATTTGTTTAAGCTCACCTTTCTTAGAATAGGTATGAATATGTATTAGTATAGGAAAGAGAAATCAAAAGTAGAACTGTGTTAGTGTGCGTCATTGGTGGAGCAGTGACTCCCCCACGCACCCAGTGCTGCACTGTTTGCTTGCTTTTATTCACTTAGTAAACTAAGTTCTGTTACAATCTTGTTCAGAACTCAGTCATTTATCACACCAGCAACAGGATCAGGGATAATGGGCAAACTGGAACACAGGTGCTTTCACCTGAGCATAACTAAAAAGCTTTGCTGTGAGCATGCTGGAGCCTTGGAGCAGGCTGCCCAAAGAAGTTGTGGAGTCTCCTTCTCTGCAGCAATTCCAAACACACCTGGATATTGTCATCCTGGGCAACCTGCTGCAGATGGCCCTGCTTTAGGAGAGAGATTGGACTAGGTGATCCCCAGAGGTCCTTTCCAATCCCTACCGTGTTGTGATTCTCTGATCCTATGGACTGGGCTGCAGGGTGTACAAAGCCAGTGGAGTTCATGGTGGAGTTATCAGAGATACCAACAAGCTGTTTCGGCACCTGAGTTACAAAAAGACCACGAATGCATTCCCCGTGACTGTCACTGCCCACCCTACTTCTCCCTTCCCCAAAACCAGTCCCCTCATCTGCCCCTGTGCTGTGGGAGACACCAGCTTTGTCATCACCTTCCCTTGGCATAGACTTGAGACCTAAATAGAAGAGGATTAAAATAGCACTTGTGTCCAGATGATTAAATCACAGCTCTCAAAACTGCTCTTTTTCCACCATCTTGCTGCTAGCAGCAGCAGTATGTTGACCATCTCTACAGTCAGTGGCTGTGTCATCACTCCTGTGCGTGGAAAGTAACCTCCGGGCATCAGCAGCAATGCTGTGCATCAGTTACTGTCTGCTGGAACAATAATGAACCAGAATGTGATCCTCTGCATTTAAAAATAAATTGCTCACACTGCCTCAGACCTTCTGGGCAGGGAAAACAAAGCACTAATAACAAAGACACACAACATGTGATCATGATGTGTCACATCACAGGAGTACAGCACTGTCAGAAGAGGCTCTCCAGGAGCATATGATGAGATTGGAGCATCAGGGCCTGAGCTCATCCCATGTCCTGCCACCAGCCTCTGGCATGCCTTGGCAGATCATGCTCCTCCAGCTTCTCACAGGTGCACAAAAAGCCTCTGAGCATGTGAGGCTTTACAAGCCCTGTCCTGTGGGAATAATTTCACCTGCCAGTTCTATAAGGGCTTTGTAAGGCTAGACCTTGCAGGAGCAGAAAGCTTTCTGGTACTGTAGCAGTGAGGTCTGTAGGTGCCCAGGTTGTCTTTGCAGATGAACCAAAAATCTTGAGTCTGAGAATGCTTGTCCTGCATTAGGCTTCCATCTCACATTCTATTTGCAGGTGTCCATTGAACTTTGTTACTAAAAAGCTATTAATTTTCACTGGATGTCTCTCAGGCCTGGTTTCATCCTCCAGAAGCACTATTAGTTCTAAAAAAAATAAATAACACAGATTTAAGTATTTTTAGGTATCCTCCTGCAAAACTCTTCTCATTTTTATGTTTTGGATTTTGTTTGTGAGCCTGGAAACACCCTTTGTTTACGTTTTTCATGCTTTACTTCCTCTTACCCCAAATCACACATGGTCCTCACCTGGAACTGGCTCATCCTACACGAGACACAAAGGGAGGACAATATCTTTTCTGGCTGAGCTAAAATCACCAGGCATACATTGTTGTACTGCTATCGCTTCTTGAACTTAAGGTGCTACAAAGCATTTTTACCATTTGTTTGTTGTAGCATGAAAATCTCTGCAGATTGCCACATGCATGAGCAGCAGTGGTTATGTCTAACTCAGTCTGTTTAAATGCATTTGATGGTTCATAGTCAGGTTCTTCATGGTGAGAACTGAAACGGCAGAAAGAACTTTGCCTCTAGACAAGAATCAAGACACCAGGGCTTGAGGAGAGTGTTGGACAAGCAAGGAGGTCTAGAAATTGAAGTCTTGTGTTCTGTTCAGTCCTGATTTGATTTTGTCCATGTTCAAACAAGAATATACGAATCTTCAGGAAATGTTGTCAGCATTGTTGGGTTTGGCTGCTCTGCTCTGCTCTTTCTTTGTGTGTCACCTCCTGGAGCATCCTGCTGTAGTTACAGGATGGCCTGGGACACCTCCTGTATGAAACACGGCCAAAAAAGCAGAGGTCAGGCCTGAAATAACAGAGGACTGTGTGCTCCCCAACTGACAGCTTTTAATGTGAGAACAGTCATTCAGCACTGGCATTTCTGCTGCATTAATTGCCATTAGTGTCACCCTGCAGGGAACTCTAAATTCATTGCAAACCTTGAATTAGTCTGCTCTCTTAATTCTTCAGCTCCTACTTAGGCACAAACATTTGCAGAGGCAGCACGTTCCAAGCAACTGGAGCAGAGACAAGGAATGATACTCAGCTGGCCCTTGGATGTTCAATTTAGCGAAGAAAAGAAGCAGAGGTCACACTCATAACCACTTATTTATGGTTCTGTTCTGGAAATTCATACAGCAGCCACCACAAAGGGACCAGCTTTTGCCTTGGCAGCACCATTAACATGCAGAAGTATGTCGGGGCTACTGGCTCTGAGCTGCTCAGCCCCAGGCACTGTGCATCAAGCTCTCCCCACACCTGATTCTCTCTTAATTCTCCCACTTCCCTCCTGTCGCTGACTTCTGAGAGCCCCGAGAGAAATCCTGGCCTAATAAAGGGGAAAATTGGTCACCATCTTTGGTGGCTGTAGTGTTCCCATGATGAGGTCAAGGTCTCTGCAGAACCAGTGGTATTTGTCATGGAAACAGAAGAATACAAAACAGGGATGGCCAGTATTTGCTTCTGGTCCCAGCTTTTCTGGCTCTGAAATCCCTGTTCCCATCACTTTACAAAGCTCTGGGAAAGATTTGGAATTGGAAATTGAAATAGTTTAGCATTGTCCTTCAACAGCTGTTGACCCAAATTCCCATTTCCCAGATGAAAGGAGCCACTGGCTTCCCCAGGGCAGAAAGCAGGAAGGACAAAAGCAAAGCCTCAGAATTTACTCTGTTTTATCAGAGGAGAAATATTTCCTAAGGGGGAAATCAAATCAATACTTTGCAATTTTCTAACAATCCATGAATCATTGCAATTATGCAGAGATAATTTGAGCTTTCCAATCCAGCTACTAAATTAGAGAAAAGCATACTCTTAGCACTCACTACTCCCATTTTGACATGTCAGTCAGGAAAAAAATCCCTTCAAGTATAAAATAATCCACTAGAAAAAGAAATTCCTCTCTTTTTAGAACCTTGGGCCAAATTAAAAGGTCCACAACATAGAAAGAGTTCTATTTTTCAGGCAATTCCATGCCAGGGGTAGTAGTAATGGAAATATATGGAGTCAATAGGAATTTTTCTGTTGATAACTCATGTGAGTACCATCATCTGCTATATTCTTTTTCTAGTTCTACAGTTCTAAAAATAAAATCATAAACAAGAAGAAATGGACCAAATCAAAATTATTTGCTATATCGGCCTTTTCTTACTGAACCCTGAAGTTGGAATAAGAAAGGACCAGAATCTAAATGTGGACCTATGCAAAATCAAACCTCCTCCTGGTTTTCCTGCTCCCCAGGGATCCCTGTGTCACTAAGGAATGAGTAGGAAGGGAGCAGCTCTAGAAAAATTGACTGTCTTCTGGAGACATTTTTTTTGCTATGACAATGTTATGGTAAGCAGAAAGGAAGGAAAGTTTTCATGGTGCTTTGGGAACAGGAACTGAATGCAATAGACTCACTGACTTGGTGTTTCTTGTGATGACAGAATTAAGTCATCACTTTCCTGCATCCATTTTGGACCTGACACACATCTCCTTGTCCACATCTGCTGCCTCCAGAGACATATTAGCAAGATAATACTGGCAGCTCCAAAATAAATTCTTGCCAAGATATAATTTCTTAGACGTGGCTCAAAATCTTCTTCCTCTTACTACACCTCGCCACAGGGTTCTATTTCCCATCTAGAGTCTGCTTGATGCATCACTACTGCACAAATACCATGTCAATGACAGAAGTACAAGCATTATCACATGTCACATCGTCTTTCCACTTGGATTCAAATTTCAGCCCTGGGAAATGAAGAGGGCAGCTTGATTTCCATGGCCAGTTCATTCAGAACCACCAGTGGAGCTGGCTGGCTGTGCTCAGCATGGCGATGTTTGTTGTGAGGCTGTACAATTATCCAGGGAGCCAGGAAGAGACTATAAAACTTTGCACAAAAAGGCCATTAAAGAATTGTCAGATGGAACAACCGGGGTGGCTTTGATCTGGTAGAGTACCCCTCCTCCTGTTCCCAGACATTGGGACTCATCCAATTCCCCATAATTTTTTTTTCCAAGTCATTCAAACAATGCTCATTTTTTTTTATAGGGTGCAATAACTTATTCAGGCAAACGGGAATATCTAACAGCTATAACAAGAGTAATTTATTAAACAGAAACCCTGATATTTCAATGATTCCTCTATAAATATGTTCAGAGTGAGTTTTGCCAAGAAAATGACAAGATGTTGCTCATAATCCCAAAGATATTCCCTATAAATCCACTAGGTGTCCTACTGTTTTCAAGCAATTAGGGTCCAGGTTTGTTTGGGATTTTTTTTCCCTAGTTTTACCAGCGAGGGATTAATTTTGAGTCTCTACTGCAATGAGGTCTGGGTTTGCAGGTTGAAGAAGCATGTACCTGTGGTTTGTGCAATGCAGCAGGACACTCGGCTCACAGTGGCAGCTCTTCTGGCATGTGTCACTAGAGTTTCCTACTGAGATCAGTTCAAGGTTAGAGGCTGGAAGAGAATCTGCCTTCCTTTCTCGGGAATGCTAAACGAGATCCATTAGATCCAAATCCTCTTCTCAGTCAACCTTAGGCATCTATTTATAGCACTGCTAAAGTGAGCCCAGAGCTGACCTCAAAGGTGGTGGCAACATGCATTAAGAGCTGCTTTGCATAGGCTGCAGTTTTGACATTCCTGGTCACCGCTCCAGTTCCTGATGGGCATCCCACTGCTTGGCAGTGCTCAGCCTGTCTGCAAAAGCCAGCATAGCACCCACTGACGAGGTGTCCTGTCACACCAAATACAGAAGGCATGCCAAATAGCAGGCTGAAAAATAGTCACAGCACAATTTCCTCATCCCACAAAATACTTGAAGTGGAATGTGGCCATCAGAAGGTGGATGACTGCTTCTCTGCTCCTTCATTGCTCAACCCAGAGCACACACACTTTATCAAGTTGTGCTATTTAAGACATCACTCAACTGCCTTGGGATCTGTTAATTGCACTGAGTCCCAGCGTGGCAGTCTGGAACTCTCTGAAACAGTCATCTCCTAGGTTTCTACAAAGCATCCATCCTTATTCCAGTGTCTTTCAGTGCTTAGGAAAGGGTATTTGCAATATATCAGCACGGCATAGCTACAGAGTGATTTGTATGGTCTTGTCACCAAACCACAGATCACGTTCTGTGTAACCTTACTGCCTTACCTTCTGCTGAGCAGCAGTCATGGCATTTGCAGGCACCCCTCCCATTCCCCCTAGTTTCACAGTATGCCACATCTTGAATTTGCCACAGACCTATGGAGAAAATCAGGTTTGTTTTTCCATTTTAAAAATGCCAGAGGCAAAGCCACTCTCAAACAATGAGGTTATCTCTTTTTTCAGTAGATGCCTCATGGCCAGCAGTACTGCCCATGGCTGTTGGCTGTGCAGGCAAGCACTGGGCAAGGTGTCAGCACCAGCTTAATCACAAGCTGCAAGGGAAAATCAGAGGGGGAACAGAAGCCTCCTGTTCTTAGCCCACCAGGATTCCTTGCCATCAGGCATTGTGTATAACGGGAAGTGCCTAGCATCTGTCCTGTGCCATGTGTTACTGCACTGCCTCTATTTCTTGCTATTTGTGTTGAAGGTATGACAGTCATTTTCCTGACAACCAACAAGAAGAAAAGATACCCTCATCTTCCAACTGTATGAAAATATAGATACCTGCTGTAGCACCATCCATATGTAGTAAGCACCATATGCTGACAGGGGAAGAGTTTAACCTGGCCCAGCGCATGTGGTTGCTGTTATCCATAACAAATACCTCCAGCCTTGCCATGATTCAGTGCATTATGCATGGGAGCCATCTGGTCCCGTAGCTGAAGAAGCAAACTGAAAATCTGATAAAAGCACAAAGAGTCACAATGAGAGAGACTGAAAAGATGTGTTGATATTCCAAGCAGGAGCCTCCTTCCATGAGGGCTAATCTCATCACCCATTGCCTCTTGCCTGCTCCCTTCTCTGGAGAGTTGTTGTCAGACAGGCTGCACTCTCAGTTCTGTAAGTATGCACACCTTTGGGAGGCTAATATTGCATTTTGTGTGCTTGAGCAAATCTTCTGGGACAAGACTTTTTTTAGTAGCCAGCTGTGCAGCGAGCAAGATGTCCAAGATATTTGAAGCACAGCACATTTCATGGAGCTTCTGGTTTAAAATGCACTCTCAGTTATAATCAGTCATCAATGTTGTCCTACTACTGCACAGAATTACAGTTTATGGCTTGGACTGAAAAGACATCTACCTGAGTTTGCCTAGATGTTCTCAGGCCTCAGTCCTGGAGTGGAGATGTGTTTTGAAGGGACTAGAGCATCAAGAGAGCGACAAGGAACTTGATACAATGGATGGGGTAGAGTTTGGGACAGCTTGGATTTTGCCAAGAGTTTGTGCATAACTTGGCCAGGAATACTGGGTTACTAAAACTAATTAGATTTTGGAGCCAGATCAGGTTTCTCCCATTGTGACTCTGGTTTCTGATGTTTGGAGGGCACAGGGAAGGTAGGCTGATGAAAGATGCCTATTTTAGCACATCTCTGCAGAGAACACACACGCTTCAGACAGGTACATATTTGTTTCCTCTGACACCAAATTAATGGGAATTGATGTTATTGATTCAGCAGTTTTAAAGAATGCTGCAAGTCTTGGCCTATTTCCAAGCTGGTTAGATACAATGTGCACACAGTTCAAGACAGATATTTAATTATTCTAATATGAATACAGTTGAAAAAATCAGTTCCTTGTGAAATTCAGAAGATAATTGCATTATGGTTGTGCAAATAATGCAGCCATTCCTGCTTTATACAGCCCAGCTGCTGCTTTTGGCTTAATACAACTGAGCCCCTCCAAAATCACAGAATTATTAAGATATTTGCCACTGGTGCTAATTCATTCAATATTTTTAATCTTGGTTTTTGTTTGGTTTTTTTTTTTTCTTGCTTGTTTGAGAGCACACTCTTCAGACTAAATACGGTCTGCTGCTCTGTGTTTGTGGGCAGTATTCAGGGTTACTAGGGCTATACTAAAAGGAACATGTTATGGCTATCACTACTATTATTGTTGTTGTTAATATACAATAATAATCTCAGTCAGTCATTTGCTGCTCTCAAGTGTTAACACATACTGCCTTTGTAGATATTCCTATATTTAATCCAACTAAATGGGACAAGTGGAGTCCCTCAGGGGTCAGTGCTGGGACCAGTGCTGTTTAACATCTTTGTCAGTGACATGGACAGAGCAATCAGTGCACCCTCAGCAAGTTTGCAGATGACACCAAGCTGTGTGGCACAGTCGACTTGCTAGAGGGCAGGGATCCATCCAGAGGGACCTGGACAGGCTGGAGAGGTGGGCCCAAGCCAACCTCATGAAGTTCAACACGGCTTGGGCACAATCCCAAGCACAACTCCAGGCTGGGTGGGGAATGGCTGAGAGCAGCCCTGAGGAAAAGGACTTGGGGGTCCGGGTTGATGAAAAGCTCAACATGAGTCTGCAGTATGAGNGTGGCAAAACACTCACCTCATATACTGTGTGTAGATTATGGGAACATCTCTGCATCAGGTAAGCTCCTGGTCCTAGAAAGAGAAAGCATCTTGTGCTAGGGATAGAGTAAGAGTCTTGTATTTTTTTGCTTTGATCATCATGTCTCTGCTTTTATGATCTCACTAGGAAAGCTTTTTGATGCTTCTTTATTCTGAGTGTCAGCATGGCTCCTGCAAATGTTTGAAGTCATCTTTGTCTTTCATTTATTTTCTGGCAGAACAGCATCCATCTGCAGTTTAAGAATAGAACATATAAAAAATAACACATATAACTCCAAAGCACAAAACACAGAATTCCTGAACCAAATTCTCTTCTCAGTTAAACTTGCATAACTCTGGAGTAGTGTCTCCATGATTCTCGTTGTTCCTCTGAAATCCGTTTTTATTTCACTGTGTCAGACCCAAAGGATCTACCATATAAGGCTAAATCCCATTTCATCACAACTGTTGTAATTTCCTAGGCAAACTCACAGTCTCAGAGGAAGTACATCAAGATGCATTTACCATACATGGGTCTTGATCCTCTAAGAAATATCTGCTGTCAATTGTTCTCTGTTAGGAGTTTTTCATACAAATAAAAATACAATGCAGATGGAGAACCACTGACCTGCCTGGAGCAGAGATTTCCTCCCCACACACAAGCAGAGAATCTATGGCTGAGTTAATTTTTCAAACATCAACAGCTCTTTCTTTACACAAAGAAATTGTTTGCTTTAAAGTGTTGATATTTGTTTTGTAGAACTCTGTCCCTTAGCTGTCCGTGCTATAGAAATGTTGTTATGCTACAAGAAGACAGATTGCATGTAGTGGAAGCCCCAGCCCTGATTCAGGGAACCACATGGTTCCCTTGCAATGATTCTGATGATTGTAATTACTATTCAGTACATGGTGCAATTGGTTTTGGTGTTTTAAACAGAACAGAACAAAACAAAACAAAACAAAACAAAGAGGTTTTGGAAAGGAAAACAGAGCATCAGTAAGAAACTATGGTAAAATAGGAAGTGGTTGACCTTCAGGAGATGACTCCGTCTGCAGTGTTTGCTATCCAGTGTTCCTAGTGATCAGAAAAGAAAAAAAATCCCACTGAAGATCCCAATATTCCTTTAGAGATGAGTGCTCCTCCATTCTGTAGGTATAACATTTTACATCTCCTGTTCCACAGCTGCTCATGTCAAAGGCCAAGCAAGCAGTATGTGGAATGCAGTGGCTGAAGTTTTTCAGCAGTCGCTGAAGGCAAAACCATCTAAAGCTGTAGCAGATGTTCCCTTGCTTCCTGTCTGCTTATCAGCCCAGCAAAGCCACTTTGGTTTGGTACTTGTTATGCCAAGTGTAACTAGGGAGATCGAATACAAGCTGTGCAGTAGTGATACGGTGGATAGCTCTTTGTGGATTTGGTTATGAATGATGGAGTAAAACACGATGGTTTCTAACAACTCCCTCAAATATTTCCATGTGTACATTAGTCATTACACTCTCATGGTAAGAGAACAACAGCATACTAAGTAACTGAAGAAACCTCACATTACTGCAGCTCTATAGACACGAATTTCAATATCCTTTAATGAATTGTCACTCGTCGGACCTTCTGTAGGCTCCTTTCCCCTTTGACCTGCTTTTTCAGGAAAGGCTGAGATTAGATATTAGGAAAAATTTCTTTCCTGAAAAAGTGGTCAGGCATTGGAACAGACTGCCCAGGTAGATGATGGAGTCACCATCCCTGGACGCGTTAAAAAAAATGTGTAGACGCGGCCATTTTGGACAAGGTTTAGTGTTGGATTGACAGCTGGACTTGATGATCTTAGAGGTGTTCTCCAACCTTAATGATTCTATGATTCCAACTGGGACTGTTGTCAGAGAGTAGTCCATACAATGCATTTATGTGACAACAGCCAAACATCAGTTCCATGCCATCCTTGATGTTAACTGCAGGCTTTAAGTTAGCTCTTTGGTGAAATCCTTCAGTGATTTCAGTTCACATCCATTTGTGAAGATGGGGGCACTGTGAAGAAGTCAGCTTGACCTCAGCGTGTTTACATTGTGTATGTTGTTTCTAGTACACCATGAAATAAAGAGTGATATATCCTAACCAGGTCTATTTCTCTGAGTCTTTGAGTATGCTACAGAAGAGGGCTCTTAGCTCTGAATTTAAAAATCAGTTACACTGATTTTTTTTTTTTTTTTTTAAATTCCTGGTCATGTTAATTAGGAGCTCCTATAAATTATAACTTTAATAGGAATATGCAAGCATTAAAGCAGTATTCAAACTATTTTTGAGCTTTGAGCTAGTTTAATGAGGCTGATTTTTACACTGATGCATTTAAATTGACACAGGCAAGGCCCAGGGCAATTAAGTTTATTACTTAATAGATAGGAGTCCTTTTCCCTCCAAGAAACAGAAAACATAAAGAAATTTATTTCACATCAATCCTGGCATAGATGTTTTTGCTTTAAATTTTCAACAGTAACAGAAAAGGATGGTTTTGGAATGGCTCCTCTGCCCATATTGAAACATTTCATGTAATGCTACAAAGGAAAAAGTGCACTGCCATTTCTAAAATGTTGACAGCATTGCAATCCTGAGTTGACCTGGAAAATGCAAATAGTGGGCACAGTGGTTCCTTGAGTAGCTCTTCCAGGGGCAATAATCTGTTGTATTTACAACATTAAGACCCAAATAGTGTCATAGAATGGTTTGCATTGGAAGTGACCTTAAAGGTCAGGGGCAGGGACACCGTCCACTAGACCAGGTTGTTCAAAGCTCCATCCAACCTGGTTTCACACATGTCCAGGCTTGGAGCCTCCACAACTTCCCTGGGTGTTTCAACGTCTCACCACCCTCATAGTAAAGGATTTCTTTGTTACATCTAACCTAAATCTACCCTCTTTCAACTTAAAACAATCACTCCTTGACCTATCACTACATGACCTTGTGAAATGTCCCTCTCCATCTTTCCTGTGGGCCACTTTTAGCTACTGGAAGGATGCAATAAAGTCTCTCTGCAGCCTTCTCTTCTGAAATCTGAACAACCCAAACTCTCTCAGCCTGTCCTCACAGCAGAGGTGCACCAACCCTCAGATCAGATTTGGGGCCTCCTCTGGACACGCACCAATGGGTCCATGTCCTTCTGATGTTGAGGGCCTCAGAGCTGAACACAGCAGTCCACATGGGATCTCACAAGAGCAGAGTACAGGAGGAGAATCTCCTTACTCCTATGAAACCACTATCTGTATGGATGTGTAACTGCAGATCTCGTTCTATAAACTATAATATGATATTTTCCTTGAAAGAAATTCACCACTTTGAGATGATTAATTCCAGGGATGTAGGTATGGATATTCTTTTAAGAAAGTCAGCCTCTATGTGAAAGCTGTAGAACTAAAATCCAGTCACCTTCCTTTCACCAAAGGCAACCAGCAACAAGGAAATGCATGAAGAAAACGAGAAAAGTTCTTGAAAATGAAGATATGAAAGACTGTATGTAAAGGGCAGATTTGCAGGCAAAAGATGGATCTAATGAATTCAGGAAATTACCTGAAGCATCGAGGAAAACACCACAAGAAGTACAAAGATGGATGAGGAAAAGGGAAAAATAAAAGGACCCAGGGATTAAACTTGTATGAGTTGGGAATTGGAGGAGGTGAGCACAGTTCTTTGAGTGAGTTCCTGAAATGGATGCAGTAAACATATTAGAAAGCAACACATTGGTACTACAACTGGGTAAGGGATTTTTCAGCTGAAATATTTTAAAAAATAGAGGCCAGAATTTAGACTTAGACTGTAAGAGGTAGCACAGTAGGAAGCAGGATAGATGAGATGGTTTAACAGGGCTTCATTGTAGCCAAATTAATTCAGTTTAAATAATTTATTCTCTTTTAAAGTGACTCTACTCTGCACACTTGACATTTTGGAAAAGCTGCCTTTGCCTGGCCTTCTGGTAAATGCTTTTACATCTGTTTTCCATTGTTTCCTTCTTGAAAAAATTCCTTGTCACTAACAGGAACCATCAGCAGCATGGAACAAATTGACTTGCCAAGGACATTTCCTCCAATCTCAGTATTTATACTGGAAGTATTCTTTTGTGTATTAAGAGTCAGACTATGATTTTTTTTTTTTTTTAATGCTGTATATTAAGATAGTTTTCTACTGCCATTTTCAGTCAAATTTGAACTTGGTTGTGCGAATCACTTCCATGGCACTAACAGTTGGCCATGCTTTTTTCCAGGAGGTGAACAAGCAGTTTAATTAGTCCACAGTTCTCCCTGCCTACCTCATTATACAGAGCTCTTTGCTGTTGCTGCCAAGGGTCTCCCACAGGTATGAATCAGATCAGGCATGCCACACTCCCTCTCTCGCTTTTAGCACATTGATTTTGAGATATAAGTGACTGAGATTTCATGGATCCATGGTATTATTTGGGTCAGCTTAGTTTAAACAAGTAGGTTTTGTATTTTACTTACAAGTTGCTTACACCCAAACTCACAAGTTTGTGCTCATTCTCATCTCCTTTGTCAGTTCCAGGTTGTGGCCAGTTGTTAATAAAGTGTTTACCTCCTCTAAACTTCCTGTTGAAGTGGCAGTGCTACTGTGGCAAAGGACTACAAACATAAGTTTGAGTTCTGACTGCACGAGTGGTCTATTGAGGCTGAGGACTCCTTCAGGTAAGCGGGACCAAATCCTCAGAGAGCTCAGAAAAGGGCAGAAGCTCGATCTGACCTATATTCCTGGTGACTCACCGGTGAGATTTACTGTTGTTACTTTGTTTTGCCTCTGTTTCTCAGTAGTTACATTTTGAACAAGTTTGCTCTTACCTAACTGAGTCGATAGATGAGAATAATTAGGACTCAATATGAGGCAGCCAATATTTGTAGTAATAGAAGGGAACATTCCAAAGCAGTCAGAAGAAAAGAATTTCAGATAATTAGGAGAGGAGTTGGCCAGTGATACAGATTTTCAAAGTACCCAAGATAAAATAACAGATACTAAAAATATCTATGTTGAGATGAAATCAGTGCTTGAGCCAACCTCCTTTCTCCAGGAATTAGTGAGGAAATCATCCAAACAGGGCAGACTGTGGTGTAGTGCCTTACTCTGGGGCACGTACACTTACACTTACACTTCACTTCTTGCACTGAAAAAGGAGACAGACAGGGCTGACGTCACAGGGCAGCTGTGTATTTTTTTAGTATATTCTGTAGCTTTTGCTTTTTAAAAAATTGGTGGGTTTATTTCTACCTAGAAAACATTCTAACAATGACCACTCCAGATCTAGAATGGAAAAAGCCCTTCCTGCAGGGCCTGAGATTAATTCTTTCAGTCCACCAGGACAGGTTTTTAAATACGCACAACTATCTTAACAGTTGAGGAGTGAAGAATCTACCTTGCAAATACAAACATGGAAGTGCCATTTCTTTTGTATTTTCTTATCTGCATAATGTGTTACCTGACTGGAAGCAGAATTCTAAAAGTACTCTAAGCACTGAAAGCATTTTGGAAGAAAAAAGTATTTTGAAATGCTGCAGAGCTTCAGAAAGCAGAGAAGCTGTGTTATGAGAACATCAGATGTAATCTGGGTCAGATTTGCAGTGCAGATGTGTCAGATGCATTTTCTTGGAAACCCTCCATGACAGTTTGTGAGAAGAGTGACCCAATGTTTTCTCACTGTACAAAATAACCGTTCTGTTGGGTGATGTCATGTGGATGAGGCACTGCTTATACTTCTAAAGTAGTGTCCTGTTTAAGCTTGTTTAGAAGCAGAGATTTTTCTCTCAGAGGATTTTCAAGCAGGGAATCTAAGAAAATCCCTTTGGTACATCTTAACTGATCTCACCCTGGATAGTCAGTTTTATGAATTTAAATTATCTGGGTTTATTTCCAGATAATTACTATTTATGTAAATGAGATGCCTTACAAATAAATATGGAAATTATTCTGTAATACTAATTAGTATGGTTCGAAAACTTAATATGTTGAAGGCAAATGGTAATGTGGATTGTCTTTGAGTTTATTAATTTAGTTATTTTGGTGGTTTGATTTATTTTAGCCTGACTTAGATAGGTTGAACATTGTTTCATGAGCTAAAGCAAGCTGTGTTTTATGTCTGCATATATACAAAAGTAAAACAAAAATCAAAATGCATCACACAGTGGTAGTAGTAAATGGAAATTCAGATTTCAAAATGTTTTTAATCTAAGAGTCATCTAAATTAATTTTACTTGGAGAATCTCAGCTTAAGTGTTGTTAGCCATTTACTAAAAAATGAGATAGTTCAAAATTAATTAGAATCCTGTGCACTTCTATAGCTGCTTCTCTTGAGCATCTCAATAGTGTTCTACAAACATTAATTAAGCCTAATAGTACTCCTGAGAAGTGGTTAACTGATAGATCTACTTCATTTAACCCATCATGACATAAGTGATCTCTAGAACAAAATGCAAGAACTTCAAACAGCAGGACTACAGCAGAGTTTAGAGCCTGGGGTAAGTGTTGTAGCCAGACACTTGTGGGAACGTTCAGATACATGGAATGCAATTACTTGGCCTAGGAATGAGTTGAAGGTAAATAAAAGTGCAAGTAATAAGGAACCAAGATCTCTAGTGAAGGAAAGTGGTTTATAACTGGTGTGAGAGAAGATACCCACTGCAGCACTCTATGCCATGGTGTGACTCTGGATGACGAATTGGGCTGATTCAGAGATGATGGCTATTTGCAGGAGTCACCTCCAGATGGACCAAAGAGCAGGAACCCAAATCAAACCTTTAAAGCTGGTGCACGAAGAGCAAATACAGCATCTGAGTCCTTGCTCTCACTCCCAAAGGTGCAGAGGCTGCTGAAAATAGCAACAAAACAGCAGCATCAGTGTGTACATTTACAGCCCAAGACTGTTATTTTTGCCGGCAAATCTGCATGCATAATTTCCTTCCTGATATTGCTCCACAAAGAGAAGCTTTTGTTATCTTGCTTTCCTGATGAGAGCAATGCTTAGAAAAAATTAGTGCTGGAACAGACAACAGGTTGGGTTTGGTACATGCATTAGGAATTGGACCATCCTCAAGCAACCCTTGTGCTGTCCTGTTCTCAAAAGATCTGCTGAAAATATTTGTTTCGGAGCTTCCAGGAAGAGCCATTCCAGAAATATGCACCAGCTGCACTTACTTATTTGCCTGCTAACAACAGGAGAAGAGGTACTGCATCACTTGCTTGATACCCCCACCCACAGCAACACAGCAAAGCACAATGTTAATGTTTTCTCACTGATTAATACCAATGGCCATGGACCTCTTAGCTTTCACTGTTTGATAGCTGCTGCAAAGCCTTGTGAATAGGTTTAGCATTTGCTGAGGGAAACTTTCAGATGCAGAGTTTAAACTCTCAGAAACACGCTCTGAAATCCTGAGGAAGCAAATCAGCACTGTAAAGCAAAATGATAATGAGTTCGCATCAGATTTATATATAGAGAGAAATGACTTGGAAACATTTGGGCCTCCTCTTTGGCTATATTTTCTTTCCTTTTTGTTTCCCAGCATTGCTGTGCTTCTGGGACTACAAACTCTCCCATAAATATTGGCAATAAACCCTTGCTGAGAAAGTCTACCTGCTGGAGAAAAATCTGCTCATTTTATCCAAGCAGAATGCCTAGACACCGCAGTTGGCTTCTATCCTTCCTCACGCATAACAGCATTCTTTATTTTTGTTTTGTGAATTGTAATTCATGACATACATGACTCTGACACCCAGTGAACCCCCCTGCAGTTCTTCTGCTGAGATTGGTGACCTTTGGATCAGGCCCTGTGTTCGCTTCATTTCCCCATATTTTTAGCTCCTTCAGTAAGTTTTGTATCAAGAGAAGAGTCTGAAACCTCTTTTTTTTCAATTTTTTTTTTTGCATACATGCATGATATTCTATTACCTCTTTCATAATTTATAATCAGTGTTTCCCTGGAGTGCAAAAGGCTTTTCAGAAATACTAAAAGCAGTTAGAGGAAGGGTGACTGCACTGTCATACTGCTACATCACAGTATTTAAATACTTTATTACTTCATAATCTGCCCTAGAATTAAATCATTCCAAGCAGGGATAGTGGCTTTATGTCAAAAGGGATGAGTTCCAGATTTTCAAATATGTCTATATATAAAAAATCAAGAAGATTTTTGCATCATTTTCAGTGTGATTCCAGTTTGCCAAAGGCTCCATTTGATTGCATAACCCTCCGGATATAGATCCATTACCGCACCATAAAGTGGGTTACTGGACAGGGTAAGGCAATTCATCCTCTGAAACGCAAAGTGTTGTTTTGCCTGTTACATGGTTTATAACTATCCATTATCATTATCTGTAGAGTTATTTTTACCTGGGTTACAGATGTGCCATGTCTCATTGAAAGATGTGCTGTCGAGTTCTTTTGGAGCCTCCCTCTTTCCCCCCTGTAGATATAAATGAGCAGCACACACAGCACAGCCAAGAGAGTTCAAAAGGAATAAAAATGGTAAGAAAGTGAACAGATCAAGCTCCAAATTGCATACTTAAGAAACTGAAATAGTTTTGCCCATGGAAGCCAATCTCTGCCAGGAACTACTATGAATAGTAATGGCTGGGTTGTTTTTTTTTCTTTTTGAGCACTGCTGAAGCCTTATGAATTATGAGTAGCCAAATCTCACAATCTTGGGACAACATCTATTGAAACCATGTCCCAGGCCAGAGAAGTTCTCCATTCCATTCCTGGCTCTGTCACTGACCATCTGCCACTTGTCCTCTGCCTTGCTTGGGTTTACCCATGTGTAAAATGCACTTAAAATAAGCTAAACTGTACTTTGAAAATGGTTTCAGAGCCACAAGCTAGAAATTTGGGGTTGCAACATGGAAAAAAAAGGGTTCTGTGCTTGCCAGACCGTAGAAACCCTGTGTGTCTCCCTGTCTGCACTCTTGGGGAGGCTAAATCTGTCTGACAGTGCTCCACCCTGCACTTGAGAAGCAGCAGAATACCACATTAAGCATGCTTGATCCCTGCCCACCTGCAGCACACACAGTTGTTACCTTGTTTAATTAACTTACTATGCACAACAAGAATCTGATCCAACACTAACTGGAATTAAAAGGAAGACTTCTGTTGAATTAATGATCTTGGGGTCACACTCCATATGCATGCAGAGACCACTGCATGGAGATCTCTAAAGTCCCCACGAAGGGAAGAGCTTTGTTTGACTGACACACAGGCATATTTCTGTGCAATGAGCCTGGAGGAGCTGGGCACACAGTAAATCTGTCTCTGCCTGTACAGTACCACCATTCACTGATGCTGCTCTTTATTCAGAAATAAATACAGTGCTGTAGTCACTAATTTTCATGGACCCTTTCACATGTGGCTTCAGACAAGCCTTAATGTGGAAAATTGATGACAAGCTATGCAATAAAGCTCTGTGGCTAGATGCAAGCTAGGAAAGGTGACTTGATAAAGGTGGTGACAAGCTAATAATGAAATGGAACATTGCAATTAAATGTGCTGGTGGGTAAGAAAATGTGCCAAGGCTCCGAGAGCAAGAGAACGAGCAGCAGGTAGGTCATGGAGGGAAAGCAAAGGAGACTTGATGGAACAGGGTGGGAAGGAGGGGGAGATGTAAGAACAAGAAAGACAGGATGGAGATAAGCCCTGCGCAGAAACTATTTTGTCTGGTGTATGTATCAGGCTTTGCATGGTCAGATCTACAGCTGTGACTGCAATTTGTTGACATGATGCAATGTGTAATTAAATGCAGGTAAGTCCTAGAAGAGAGATAGTACAGAGATAGTAGAGGGAAATACACAGGTTGGGCTATAAATGATCAGCAAATCAAAGATGCCTGCACAAAGTTTTACCTGTGACATGAGCTGAAAAGTATGAAAGCTGCCACAGAATGTTTAAGAACTGTGTTTCTGTAAAATTAAAGTTTCCATTAGAAATAGCCAAGAATATTTTTATGGTTATGAGCCTGAACTCTGAGTTCATGCACCAGTACAGTGATTTTGCCTCGGTACACATGCAGCTGAAACAATACTCTTAGAAGCAGGAACATACCCATTAATCTTGGATGTTAACACTGAAGCCTAAAAAATTATGCCTACATGAAAAATGAGCACAGGCAGAGAGCACAGAGCAGTCTGAATATCAAAATTACTACCAGAAGCCAGAAGATGAACCTCATTATTGCTATTTATTTGAAGAAAAAGCCAAATTTCCAGGATTAAAATATACCAGAAACTGTCACAGGATTTAGAAAAATTTCAAGCAGCACACTAAATAATTTAAGGGCTCACTACAGGATACAGACCAGCTTGCTGCAATAAATACTGAGGTTCTGGGCTCTTGCTCTCTCAACTCACTGTATAATGTTGGGAGAGAAAATGCCTTTATGGGTGTGGCTAGAAACACATTCTACATAGAAATGCAAAGAATGGGCAATGTAGTTCTTGTAGTCCCTTCCTGGGACAGAAGTTTGACACATTCCTTAGTTTGCTCTCTGTTGAGAAAAAAGAGACAGACTCAGCTCACAAATGTCAAACCTGGCAGCACAAAGCTCTGTCTGCATGTACAGGCTTGCACATGGGTGCTTCTGCCTGGGTAGAGACTGGCTGATGTCAGCTGCTCTGTTTCCTACACTGGGGGTAGGAAGAGGAGAAACATTTCTCCTATAAACAGTATATAAAACAAAAGCATTTGGAGCAAAAAACTAAAACAACAAAAAAAAAAAAAACCAAACAAACAAAACCCCACAAAAACAAAATACAAAACCAACAACAACAACAAAAAAAAAACCAACCAAAACCCAACCCAAAACCAGTTGTATTTTATATTCTATTTAGTCAGGTTTTTCAGAGGGAGGAGGTAAACCAATATAGTAGTTATGTATATATATATATATTATATATATATATATAT